>CAKAOH010039186.1:85202-176990 GCA_916701665.1 Sebastiscus tertius | reverse complement strand
TAGATAGATAGATAGATATTCACTGATAGAATCACTGTGTGATTCTTGTCACAATTCAAAGGGGATTAAAAAATAATTTCTCTCACCATTGACTAGCGTACATATTTTTCTCCAAAATAAGGTCCCATGGGGACACCGGAAGGGGAGTGGCTTCACCTCTCTATACCTGGAGGTATGATCACTGGGAATAAAGAATTTCATTGGTCAATCATATATATCCACACGCTTAAATATTTTTTCATCCACACAAATATTCATAAGAATCCACAAAATCCATTTTTATTGCAAATTTTTCGGGCCAAAAACCCCGTGCTTGGAATGAAACGGCTTAAAATCAAACTGACACTGTAAATGTGGGAAAAAACACAAATATGATTTTGTATTCCCCATCCTCACCAGAAATGACACCCTTAGGTTTAGGATGATACAATCTGTGGTTTTTAATGTTTCCAAAAAAAAACAACTCAAGAAAATCAAGAAACTCTGACACAGAAAGTCTTTATTGTCAGATTAATGACACCATAATAAGCTCAAAGGACACAAGGAAGTTGACTTGGTGCTGTAATTAAATCCATCAGATTTCCCCCACAATTGGAAAGGCATCCAAATTAAAGGCCTGCAAGCGCATCACCTTCTCGGTGGCGGTGCCATTTGTTAACGGTGATTAGATTCAGTGTTAATTTTGTGGTAACATATTGATGTCAAATTACTGCATGCAGTGAAACTAGCTTTTTTTTCATCTTTTATTTCACTAAACCAAAGCTATTTTAGCTAAACTCCCAGATCAGAACATCTCCACAGTTTCCTCTCTCTACACTAAATGCTTCTGTAGTGTTTAAACCACATGCTGGACATATCAGTCAACCAGTGTATATAGATAATTCTGCATAGTTTAAGGTTACGCAAACACATTTAGCCATTCCTAGATGTAATTCACTTACAGTGCATCACTATTGTTGAAGGTCTACTGCCAAGATGAGAATCACAAACAGCTATACTTTTAACAACACCCGAGGCGCTTAGCCGACAGGGCTAGAAAGGGAAGCTCAGGCATTTCCATCAGTAAGAGAACAAAAAGTCAAATGTTGAAGGTCATTAGCTGTCTTACAAAGACAGAAAAGAGTGTCGTCTGAAGGTTGCACTGAAGAAAACACCAGCATTAGAAGTAGAGAGATGCAACATGCTTTCGATATGCAGTATGAAGGCTTAACAGTGGAGGCTGAGTAGCAGACAGTGTGGTCGGTCAAGGATCACGGTAGGACACAAGGGCCGAGGAAACATCTGGAAGTTTCTGCACGTCAGATAGATGGACCCTCCTCCATCACTCTTCTTCTGTACCTGAGGTAGAACAACACACATACAGTCATCAGAGCAGCATTATACTGTGCAGCTCCACTCACACTGACTGAAAAGGTGCTTTGCTCAAAGGCAAAATGGTGAAAACAGAAATGATTGCATTGAGTTACACTTCACAAATGGCACACTCAAACTAACAGCTCTCACCTCTCTCAACATGTTCAAACAAAAGCTGCAACAAGTCATAGTTGACTGCTGTACTTGCTGACAAGCCCTCACTTCTCTCTCTCTTCCATTTTTACAAAGAACATCCAGTAATCTGCCTTTTTTTTGTACATAGTGTTTATTAATTTCTGACCTATTTATTTACCTATGCTGTTTTTAGCCATTTTCTCATGTCTTGTCATGGCATGCTGTATGTTTGTCATACTGTACTGTATCTGTGCTGTTTGTGTCGCTTGTGTGGACTGTGTCTTTATACTCTTGCTACTGCCTCTTGGCCAGGTCATCATTATAAATGAGAATTGGTTCTCAATTGATTTTACCTAGTTAAATAAAGGTCAAATAAAAAAAAAAACATACTGAATAGCAACAAAGGCATCACAGGGGACACAACTGTACAGCTCTTCCAGTTAAAAACATATATTTTTACATATTTCTAATATGTTTTTAATATTTTCTATTGTAATTTTTTTCCATTTTCTATTATGTCTCATGACTTTTGCACTGTATTTGTCATTATGCACCAAATCACAGAGACAAAGTCCTTGTATGTGCAAACCTACTTGGCAATTAAACTGTTTCTGATTTCTACCAACAAGAGAACAAAAAAGCAACCATAATCATAAGTAAAGAAGCTTATGATAGGCTTTCATCATTCTTATTTCATGGAGTCTTTTAAATGAAACGTATTAATGTTTATCAGAATGAAACATTACAATACATTCAGATTTTTTACCTTGTAAGAAACAAGTGTCCTACCTGATACAAAAATATAATATTAGCTTATTTAAATAGACATTACAAATATTCAACATTTAAGATAAAAACAAAAAGAATAAGGGAACTTTACAAGGGTTCAGATTCTTTCTTCAAAACACAAGTTGACATGAATAAAATCAACTCCACTTACTTGCTTGTTCTGGAGCTTTCCACCAAGTCACTCAGCTTTCATCAGCAGAAGATTGATCAGTTGTCATGGAGATATTCAAACTGTTCATTTTTCTGATGCAAATCTATCTACTGATGAAGATCATGTGATTGTGTTGAAAGCTCCGGAACAAACAAGCGGACCACGAGTTGATATAGCTTTGTGAGCTCCACAAAGACTGTCCTTTTTCTTTGAGGTGCCTGGAGGTGGTAGTGTCGTGGTGTTAATGTAACCTTGTGGCCTGATTGGGTCCTGCAGCCACAGACAATGGTGCCATTGTATTCAATGACAAATGAATGTTGGCTGTCTGTCAGTGCCAATGATACAAGTACTGTCATTAATGTCATTAGACCTGATGCTGTCAGCTACAGGATGTATCGAGGACTGGCCAAAATGTCCTCACTTTCCGAAAAAAATGTCCTCACTCTGTTGGTTAAAAACTTGTTCCACTATGTAGCAGTGGTGGTGGGCCTGATCTCCGACAACAACGAGAAGGCCTACCTGGAGGAGGTGGCTGACCTGTCACTCTGGAGCCAGGACAATAGCCTCCTTGAACGTCACAAAGACCAAGGAGCTGATTGTGGACTTTAGAAGAGCACAACAACCGACGTCTACACCACTGAGGATTAATGGGACTGCTGTGGAGAGGGTGAGCAGCTATAAATACCTGGGAGTCCACATCACAGAAGATCTGACATGGTCTTCACACACACAGACACTCTGGTAAGGAAGGCAAAGCAGCGCCTTTATCACCTCCAACAGCTGAAGAGATTCAGAGTCTCCCTGAGGATCCGTCAGTCTTTCTACTCTGGAGCTGTAGAGAGCATCCTGACAGGAAGCATCACTGCCTGGTATGGCAACAGCTACGCGCAGGACAGGAGGGCTCTGCAGAGGGTAGTGCACTACTGGAACCACACTCCCCTCCCTGCAGGACGTGTACACCAGGAGGTGCAGAACCAGAGCCTGTAGGATTATGAAGGATCCTCACCACCCAAACAATGGACTGTTCCACGCAGCCAAAACAGAGAGACTGAGACAGAGTTTTCTTTCCCCAGACCATCAGGACTGTGAACTCTGACCTCACCAGGGCGGACCACCAAGCACCACACGCTGACCCTCTTATCAACACACGTTCATACACACACACACAGACACACACACATAGGGCTACATACAGAGAATACACATACACTTATTATTATTCTATTCACACTTATATTTATATTCCACATTGTATATAGCCCCCTCTTGTAGTTGTTGTTGTTGTTTGCACAATCTTGTGAGCACTGCCACTTTGCATTTCACTGCACATCCTGTATGAGTATGTGACAAAGAAAACTCTTGAATCTGAATCTTGAAAAGTATCAGAACACACACACACACGCACACACACACACACACACACACACACACACACACACAGAGTGGTATAATGAAATGGCATCAGTGTCAGTATGAACTAACACAGACTGATATCCAGCATGACTCTGTGGGGGACATCTGAGCTGATTCACATCAAACAGAATTAACGTCACTCACACGCACCCACGCACACGCGCGCACACACACACACACACACACCGTGCTGTGCTTATTCCAGCACATACACAGAACAAGCTGTTAACATCAATCTGTAACAAAGGTTTATTAGTGTCATCATTACACGTGGTCATCATCTGACAGTGTAGACAAATGTGCAGTTAAAATATTTGAAGTTAGTATCAAACCGTGACAAGCACCAGCAGTTAAAAAAAAAGCTATTGTTGTCCAAGTCAAAATAAAATAAAACAATTTCATATAATTAATAGAATCTAATTATGACACAGTCAGATATTTTTAATGTGTAAATATTTAAGCGTGCCTCGCTTTTTTCCACCAAATTTCACTGAACTTTTTAGTACACATTGTGTCAGATTGTAATAATTTGGAAACAAATGAAACCTGCATCATACCTCTGACCACATTTAATGAAGTTTACATGCCAATTTGATATTAGCTAACATCTAGCAGTACTAGTCAACTGAAATCATTGAATTTACTTTCATTTTTAGGTGTCTCTGAAATCTACTGTACAATACTACAAAATCACTTATTTAAAAGCACATTTTTGAGCTCATCATAGAAATGTCATACAGTTTTAGTTGATATATAATTCATCATCTCTAGGACCACTCTGAGTTATGGTACTGTAGCTGCTCATCAGGATGAACTAGGTCACCTCACCTTGTTTGCACCAGCAGAGGGAGCCACCAGAGAGCAGTTAGTGCTCTGACTGGTGCACAAGTTTCATGGCTGTTATCTGTTGTTTACATTTACACAGATCCTTTTCATTGTCACGTGTTGCACAATCACTTAAGACAGTATTTTTTTACAGTACTCTGTTTATAGTTAGTCACTGTACATATGTATTTGTTAATTCATTTAGATAGCAGAGAAGTGCATTATGCTGCAGGTGGTTTGTTTGGTGTGTTTCTTTCTGTGCACCACTGACATTCACTGTAACATACTGAATTCAAGCACATCATAGTAAATGTTCTCTTCCAAGAATGACAATACAACCTATTTGAAGGATCACCTTTCAGGCCTACAGGGGGGGAATGTTTGATGCTCAGATGATAAATATTTGGGAATTATTGCTTTTTAGCTGCTTTTATTGATTTTTCGGCCACCTGGTGGCAGAACATCTCCATGACAAGCTGCCAGATGCAACATATACATACATACAGTATGCATATATTTACAAAGTTATTAAGGTTAATATATTAGCAAACAATTGTGTATTTACGCATCCAGCAGACAAGCAAAACAAACATTTTTTTGGAGTGTTTTTTGTTTCCACCTGATGAACGTAAGTCCAATATTCTCTCTCTTTTAGCTCTCTTTTGGTCTCCACCAACTCCAAAGAAAAATATCTGTCTCTTTCGCTGCTAAGTGCTCCACTATGTTCACCAGCTAGTCTCTAACTGTTTCTGTCTGCTGTGTGCTGCTGAGACAGTGGGTTTATCGTGTAATACCTGCCTGCATACCTGCGTGCACTATGCTTGTGTACTAGCTTGACAGCTATGAGTACTAACAAAAGCTATGTTTGTTATTTATGGTCATAATGGTAATTTTGGGGGAGTGGCTTTGGAGGGAGGCCTGAAGGGACGGACTGTCAGTGTTGCCGACTTGGTGATTTTCTCTCTAGAGTTAGGGAATGTTGGAGCTAGTGTTGCTAGCTACTTTCATTGGAAAAGAGTTGGCAACACTGGGCTAAGTTTATTGGTTGGATCAATTTTAAAATCAGGTGAACTCTTGCTCGATTCTCAAGATTACCAACCCTAGCTTTAACATTGTCTTTACTATTAACAATCTCCATTGGGAAAACAGAAACTTGTAAGAAAGAACACAATATATATTGTGTTCTTTCTTACAAGTTTCCAAGTTTGTGTGTTTTAGGCATTTTAGTTGATGAAAAATGATACTGGAAAAAACATATACATTTTATTTGTAATAAATCTGTTACTAGGAATCATCAGCAATCTAAGAAGTTTCATAAATGTTTCTTGTTTATTAACCTTATATTATTCCATGATTTATCCCTATTTGATTTATGGTAATATTGTTTAGGCAAATACATACCCCTCCAATCTTTATAAACTTTATTTGTTGTTAAACTCTAAGGAGGCCTCCGTTCCATTGTTCAAGAAACTGAACGTTCTTTCAGCTTATGACATAAATATTCATCAGATATGTGTGTTTATATATAAATATATGTTCTTACCTTCTTCTCCACCATCATCGTTTAGCAACTTCTTTAAATCTAATTTTCAAATTCATTCACATAATACTAGACAGGTTAATCATCTTCAGCTGCCTTTTTACAAAACAAAACATGGCCAGTACAAAATACATGTTATCAAGAGCTTGTTATCCTCAGAACATTTTAAAAGGTGATTATCATCACATTTAATTCATGATGTCTAATTATCTTTTGATATGTTTCGATATATTTTATTTTTTTCTGTACTTTTTTTTCTGTATTTCATTGTTTTTATTGGATTGTTTTCCACTGTTTGGTTAGTTTTTCTGCATATTTTGTGTACTTCTTGTTGTTGTTTAACTTTTGTTGTATTTTTTAAAATTAATTAAAAAATTAAAATTCTTTCTTCCTTTTTTGTTATTGTTTTTTTTCTTCCTTTGTATAAGCCTGTGGCTTCTTGACCTCTCCTGACACATTTCTTGTTTGTTTTTTTCATTGACTGGATTTTGTGCGGTTTTATGTATGTGCAAATAAATTAAACATAAACTTAAACTTAAACTTAAGCAGCTAACCACAGTACTTGTGGTCCCGATGTGGTGCCTCAGTAGACCCGTTGTGTAGCTACATTGCATCAAATGCATAAATTACGCTGTAACCCCCTTTGCACACAACATGAATCAAGCTTAAGATTTACCAGACCTCTTCCTAGTTCTAGTAGCTTATTAACAAAATGTCAGCAAACTAATCAATCAAACTAATTGCAGCAGCAGGTCAGTTCAACATGTCAAATACACTTGTGTGCAGTTAGTCATCAGGACAGCAGACTGATACAGCTGGGTATTGAGTTGGACACTCAGGCATGCATTAGTTAGTCCCGTTAGCAGACAGTACAGCAGGGTTTGTGCTTTTTCGGGATCTTTCTGATACCTGGTCCCACCCGTCTCTCCATCCGTCTGTCTCCAACTCCCTCTGCACGTCCCACATTTCCATTGGCTGAACTTCCTGCTGGATAACTGTTGCCCCCGAACTGGACGTGGCGCTTCTTCTCCCTCATGCTGCGGTCATCACCGTTGTCTTCGTCGTCCTGAATGATGACCAGCTCTGCCTTCAGGGAGCCCTCAAACTCCTTACCCTGCCCACTGTCATCCTGCGCCGTCTGGAAGCCCATGAAGATGGCTGTGATTGGCTCGGTGGTGTCCAAGGCGTTGAGGATGGTGTAAGGGGTGTCTTGTTCATAGAGGGGGGAGGGCACTCTATCAGAGTAGGCGGGGCCACTGTACAGGGCAGTGGGTGGTTTTCCATCGTAGCCGTGATGGGATGGTTGGTTGGAGCAATAAAGTTGTTCTTCGTCCACACTGATGTAATCATTAAGAGGAATATAATTGGCTGGAGTGTAACGGAGCTGTGTTTGGTAGGCAGACACTACTTCATGGTCATATGATCTAGGAGGAGGGCAGTCATTGGCTCTGCCTCCATTTACCACACTTTTGCTTCGGATGATGCTGCTGGTGTGGTGGCTAGCAGGCCGATCTTCCTGAACACTGTGACACTTTCTCACCGGGTGAGAACTGTAGTGACAATCTTTCTGGTTGCCATAGTGATGTCCCACCCCTCTGTGGCTTCCGGGGCGATGACCTTCCCTCAGGTTGCTTTGGTTATTTCTCTCTTCCTGCCATCTGTTATGGCTTTCCTGGTGACCATAGCGATGCTCTACCCCCGGTTTGCTCTGCCGGCCAAAGTCTTTCTCCGTTATGTCGTTTCTGAGGAGACGGGCGCCGTAATGTCCTCGCTGGTTTCCGAGGTCAGACCTCTCCACGGTGGCTCTCTCATCTTGGTGGTTGTAAAAGCAATGCTCCTCCTTTCTGCTGTGAGTTTGGTGGTAGTTTTGGTTGCGTGCTTGGCGATGTACTGTGGCGCTTCTCAGCAACTGTTCCACCTCGTTGGCTGACAGCTCAGACACACGGCTCTGATCATGTGACCCCTAAAAGTAGATATATATGGGTCATTATTAGGAGGACACAATGAGAGGTCAATGGCAAAAGTAGAAAAAGCAGACGATCCAGGGAGAATAAAATGCTATGCCGATGATGCACAACTTTATATGTCCATAAAATCCAGATCCACCAGCAGTCTGAAATATTAGAGAATGGTTTAACTGACATTAAGCGTTGGTTATCTAAAAACTCCCTCAACTCAATGAAGAAAAATCCTGTTCAGGTCATTAAACACATCAGAATTTAATGATAAATTTGATAACCTCTGTTAATCCTAGTGCCAGAAATGTAGGAATTATCTTCTATCTATCTTATTCTGATATAACTTAACCCCCATTTTAGCCTATTTTTATTGGCTTCCAGTTGATTTTAGAATGCGTTTTAAGGTTTAACTCATTACTGTTAACCCTCCTAAACACTAATTTTTGCTATGTTTTTTTATTAAGCACTTTGTAAGTAAGTAAGTTTGGAAAGGTGCTACACAAATAAAGGTTATCATTAATGAATACCTCTTGTGAATTCAAGGCATAAACACACTTCCTGCCGTCGTCGTACACCTTGAGCCCGGCGTGTTGGTTTAACTCCTCAGGAGGAACTGCTGCGGTAGAAAGTACTGTGCTCTTCCCAGTCAACAGGTCTTTAGTCACATTGATCTCCATGGCAAACAGAGCTGGGAAAAAGACAGCAAGAAGACAGACTCTATGTTCAAGGCAGGGTGGGCCATCTTGAGAAACTAGAAAGAGTAGCAGCTGATTTTATCGCACCACCATTGACACATCTTTTTAATCTCATCCTGCTGTCCTCTGCGAAACAGCGAGCTACTAGCTGTTCAGACACATTTCTAGTGTTCGATACTAAAACGCAGGTTTTCAGTGGATTGTTCTTTTAGGGTATCCAAACTCATAAACCACAAAGTACACTATGCTTTGAATGACTTTGTAGGAATGCATAAAGATGACCTCACTCTTTCTTGTTGTATGCGGTTCAGAGTCATTGTTGGCTGGTGGAGAGAGGGATTCTGGGACATCAGGGATCACTGTGGTGAACTGTAATGGCTCTGTGGGACAGAAAACACACCTTCTAACAGCACATTCATCTTTGGTGTTGGTTAAATCATCCAAATGATGTCGTGACTTACCAGGAACGAAGCTGTCCTGGGCCTCCTATAGGACAGACACAAATCAGTGAATACAACGTATAATATTGTACAGTTGTGTCAGCCCAGTCGCCATGGAAACAATGTTGGCACTGAACGTTCATAGGACTTTCACCCAGGGAGACCGCTGTGTGTGTCCAGTATGAAACCAAAAGTAAACCTTGACTTAACGCTTGTTACGTAACGCTTGTTACGTAACGTTGTTACGCGCGTTACGGAACGTTACATAAGAAAGTTGCTATTCATTAACTAGGGCTGTCAAAGTTAACGTGATTATAACGTGTTAACGCAAATTTGTTTTAACGCCATTAATTACTTTAACGCATTAACGCAACTTGTGATTCGTAGGTTGTAGCGGAGGAGGCTAAATTCTTCAAAAAATGCTTCAAACTTGCGCTACATTTTGGCGAGAAAAAACTGGCATGGTCATTTTCAAAGGGGTCCCTTGACCTCTGACCTCCAGATATGTGAATGTAAATGAGTTCTATGGGTACCCACGAGTCTCTCCTTTACAGACATGCCCACTTTATGATAATCACATGCAGTATCGGGCAAGTCATAGTCAAGTCAGCACACTGACACACTGACAGCTGTTGTTGCCTGTTGGGCTGCAGTTTGCCATGTTATGATTTGAGCATATTATTTTATGTTAAATGCAGTACCTGTGAGGGTTTCTGGACAATAGTTTTCATTGTTTTGAGTTGTTAATTGATTTCCAATAATACATATATATATACATTAGCATAAAGCAGCATATTTTTCCACTCCCATGTTGATAAGAGTATTAAATACTTGACGAATCTCCCTTTTAGGTACATTTTGAACAAATAAAAAGCGTGTGATTAATTTGTGATTAACTATGGACAATCATCCGATTAATCACGATTAAATATTTTAATCGATTGACAGCTCTATTATTGACGCTGGTTATGGTATGTTATTTTAACACAAACCATGATCTTTTTTTCTAACCTTAACCAAATAGTGTTGTTGCCTAAACCTAACCAATCATTTCACAACGTTAACGACGTGTCATTGTGAGTTCCTGGAAGCGTGATACGAGGCTGATGTGAAAAGTATTTTTCGGTTCAGAAACGTCAACATTCAATGTGTCCTGTGGTTCGCAGATACGTACGATGCTAACATTTTTTCTGGTGACTGGTTTAGTTGTGTGCGTGTCTGTGAGAGACAGTGTGTGTGTGTGTGTGTGTGTGTGTGTGTGTGTGAGTGTGTACCTTGATAATGTCCCCTGGACTTTTCTCCACAGCTTTCAGTCTGTTGAGGATGAAACTCTCGTTGGTCGAAATTGTGGACTCCTCTCTCTCCAGAGACTCCACCTCCATTTCTATCCTAAAGGGTCAGAGGAGATGGTTCAGGTTCCACAGGTCATATTGGTCTGGTGTGTGTGTGTGTGTGTGTGTGTGTGTGTGTGTGTGTGTGTGTGTGTGTTTTGTACCTGTGGACGTTGAGCTGCAGTGCTCTGGTCTGCTGCTGGTCAGACAAAAGGCTCTGTTGCTGTCGAGAGTCTGTTGCATTGTGGGAAGCTGAGCCCTGTAGCAGCCACTGCTCTCTCAGAGCTTTTTTCTGATGATTTCAGAGGACAGAGCACAGGATTTAATAACGTAAATATGAATTAATCTCTTTAAATGTAAAGGCCTTTAAACCTGCAGTGGGCAGAAAGTTTTTGGCGTCATTGGGCAAAAATTCCATAATAACCTTTCAGCATATTGTAATTCAAGTGTTCTCAGAGAAAACTAGACTTCTGCTCCTCCTCATGGCTCTGTTTTCAGGCTTTAAAAAATCTAGCCTGTGACGGGAGACTTTGACCAATCACAGGTCATTTCAGAGAGAAAGCGTTCCTATTGGCTGTGCTCTGTCTGGTTGGCGGTGCTTGGTATTTCCTCAGCAGATCCCAACATGGCTGCCGGGTCACAAACTTTCTCATTTTACAGCTAAACAGTACACTACAAGATGTTTCTGAAAACATTTGAGGAGAGAAATAGGCATGATATTCCATATTTCCATTCGATATATCCATATTTGATCAGCGCTGCCTAGTTTGACCATAGTTCATAAACAACAGCTGGACAGCAGACTCCAGATCAGCTCTGATTGGTTGTTTTCCTCCAGTCTGTGAAATCTTGCAGATGCCGTTAGGAGCACTGGAGGACACTGGAGGACACCGGAGGACACCGGAGGACACCGGAGGATTAGGATCAGATTACCTGTCTCATGCCCTACTGTCAGGATATAGTGACCGTTTTATAAAACTAACTTTTTTTACCCACTGCAGCTTTAAACACCGGGGGCGTGACGTATAAACGTCATAAAAATATCTAGGGCTTTTATTATGAAAGGTAAGAACGGATGGAGTGGATCTGGTCTGTGCTACCTTTGTCAAGGTTGAAAGTAATAATAAAGTTTGCTGTCTTGGTTTAGACTACGATAGCCTCCGTGTAGTTGTTTCATAAATCTCGGCGCAACTCAACCTGTTCTGCACAACGTGATTGGTCGATGCCTTTATTCACGGTGTGAAAGCTCAGAAAAATCAACTTTGTTCCGTAAAAACAGAACGTTGCTTTTTCGCTGTGTAATATTTAGGTTCTGTGTGAAAGTACTCAAGACAAAAACAACAGTTAGAAAAAATATATTGGAAAAAAATATACTTTACACACAACCTCCAGGTGTGAAAAGGCTTTAATTGCTGTTAACATGTGTCATTTCCTCTGATCATTGTTCTTCTCATTCTGATTTCACTAAATGAGAGCACATGACAGCAGCTGATCAGTGTAGTCAAACAGTTAATGGTGACCACAGTGTCCGTCACAGGAAGAAGAAGTATATGTGTGGACAAACAGATGGACAGAGTGATTATTGATGCTAATACCCATCCATCCAACGGTTTATCACACCTCATCTGGTGTTACTGCTGACCATTTGTAGATGGATTGAGACAGTGTGAATGAGTGGAGTGAACCTTTAGATGCTGAAGTTTGAGTTTTTCTTGGTCCAGTTCCAGTTTCCTCTGTCGGATGTCCTCCTGAATGCGATGCTTCTCCTGTTAAACACAAACAGTCACATGAGTGAACTTACTTTTGAATCAATGTATAGGTTAGTAAAGTGTAGCAGATATTGTAGGTATGTGTGTTTCATATTGAGGGGAGTAGAGTAAAGCATTACAGTGATGGCCTGCAGCCTCTCTTTCAGCAGGTCAGACTCCTCCATACTGCTGCAGGACAGAGAACACGAGAGCGAGGACAAAGTGGACAAGAAAAGAAAGACATTTGTTAGACACCTTTTACCACAGTTCCACATTGAAATAAAGGAAGATTAACCAATTAAAGCCCAGCCAGATTACCATAACAGTAATGACAATGACGACAACACAAAGCAGTCCAAATGGATTTGAGTCGATAAAAGCAGGAAAAACACCAGTTTATAGGATCAGTGAGTCCAGATCTCTTCAAATGTTTTGAGCTGCTGAACAGAATCTTACTGATCTTACTGGACTATAATGTATGTCAGTGATTCATGCTGAACTGAATTTTTTGGTATTTATTATTAGGAGGTAAAACAAGCATTGCAAGGACACTATAATAACAACATATCTTATTAACTGAAACATTAAGAAACAGTAGTATGATTAGGGATGCATGATATACAGTAAGGCTGCACGATTGTGGCCAAAATGATAATCACGATTATTTTGATCAACAACTGAGTCCCCAGTTCACCCTTCCAGGAGTGTTAACTTAGCAGCCACGGTGCTTTGTGTAGTGTCGCAGACATGCAGCCACTTTCCCAGTAAAAGTCTCCACCGCACATTTAGTTTAGTTTAGCAGGTTGTCAGCTGTGTCTCTACCCGGTGTAACGACACTCTGTCTGCCCGGATTAATGACAGATACTGTGTGTGTGTTTGTGCTACGTTAAAAAACCTTTAACAGGGAAAAAGTGGAAGAAACCTCAGTATTGGCAAGAACCTTTACTTTAAAGATACATAAAATCTGCACACTTTTCAATATGCTGGCACCGTAGCGTACCAATCTAGGCACAATGAACACGCACAACTGCTTCTTCTTCGGTGGTTGGTGTGTCTGCTGATCCCAGTTCAACTCTGACAACCTTGTGCTCGTTGGTATTGTTACTGCTAACTGTTACTAGCTCAGCCTTAGCTGTGTGTCCTCCCTCCGTCAATGTATTCAATCAAGAGACGGCTGTCTGACAGGACGACCCCCTGATTTACAAGACTCTCCTTTAACTACAGCTGCTCTGAGTGTGTCTGTGTGTGTGTGTGTGTGTGTGTGTGTGTGTGTGTCTCCCAGACTGCCTGTCTGCCACACATACAATCAATGCTTCGATCATTTTGGAAGCAACCCTGTATCACGTTTGTCCTAAATCTTACTGACACATTTACATGATCACATTTCTAGATGGAAGTTTTATGTACCCAGTATATATTTAACTACATGTCTAAACCTGTAACGGCTGCTCTATCGGGGGTAGATCTGTGACTTCCTATTCAGAAATGCAGCACTCTGGCTTTTTATATACCGCTAGGTCAAATCTAGTATTTATAACCAGTAGGTCAGTGGGCTGTCTGCTGATGTCCTGCTGGTCCAGCTGTCCACGGTGTGAACTGTATAATTGCCTTGTTGTGGTTTTAAATTGGTTTTTTTTCAGCAGTCTATGGTTTAAATATAGCTTACAGCAAATATTAAAAAACATCCAAAAATATTAAGCCTATTTCATGACAGTTCTGAGGGTCAAATGTGGTTTCTTTCATTTTGATCTTTCACGTGATGAATTCCCTGATTACTACCACGGAATACAATCAAAGACTCATCTCATCTTCTCATCACCCCACCAGTCAGTTCCCTCTCATCTGTACCCAGCACACAAAAACACATTAACAATATAAAATACTAACAGTAGATTCCAAATAATGGCCACGAGGTAAAAGCCCCCCACAGTGTATCCAGCAGCTTCAGCTGGTAACAACACTCTCAACAGCACAAAGAATGCGTGCTTGTGGGGGATCTCTTGTTGGGTCTCTAGATTATAGAGTACGGTCTAGACCTGCTCTATATGAAAACTGTCTTGAGATAACTTCTGTTATGATTTGATGATATAAGAATGAATTGAATTGAACTGAATTGAATTCAGCATGTCAGTTGTAGAGTATACATGACAGCTGATCAGACTGAATAAATGACACCATCTGTTCAACTGTTCAACACCTCTGGCGCACAGCTTTCTAACAGCTATTTGATGAAAATGGGAGGGATCCTTGTTACAAAACCAACAAAAATGTTGTACCCATTGTACATTTCAATTGCAATCCACGGGGTACGTTGAATGTGGACGGTTCTGAACCAAAAATATGTTTCATGAATACGTGTCATGTCTGCGGAATCACACAATGTTAGGTCAAGCTTAGGTTTAGGCAACAAAACTACTTGGTTAAGGTTAGAAAACAGATCATCGTTTGTGTTAAAAAAATAACGTAACAACTGTAACAACGTAATAGGGATGCAATGCTATATTTATATAACATATACATTATAGACTGGAATTTTAATTCCTGTTTAAGTTTTGACCAATTTGTTGCTGCATTAAAGAGGTTTACACTTGAATTGTATTTGAAGATGTTTTACCAAGTTGCTAAAGCATGATTGATTATTTTAATAATTAATAACAATTCAGTAAATCTGTATCTATGTATTTATTGGTCCCATTTTGTTTTACAAAGTTAGGAAAGCAATGTTTAAGTCCAGCCTGCTGTTGCCTTACACATAAAAGATTGATCCCAGTCACTTCCACACAGAAGTATGAGTGTTAGTCGACTAAGAATTTCTGTGGTCGAGGGCAACCCTACCTCTGTGTACCGCAGGAATTCCAGGGATGATGATTCATTTATTACAAAATGAAATAAATGTTAAACACAGCACTCTTTGTCCCGCCCTGCAGAGTCTGCTGTATGTATCTATAGGCAAGGAAGCTGTGTGTTTAATATAGATGCGGGTCAGGAGAGTTTATAGCGGGTTCAAACATGTTTGCATGTTCGGAGGGGGGGTCATGGGGGTGGAGGGTGTTCTTACACATTACTGCTTCTATTTCCAGTTCACCACCATTTGCCAAACTGAGTGAAAATCCAGGTGGCTGGTGTAAGGCACATGTATGCATATACGTCCTGAGCCCCGTGCATGTGAGCTCAGCAGTATACCCCTATAGCTGAACAAACAATCTGCTAACATGTTACTGACCCACTGCCTCAGGTCAGCCAGGAGAAAAGGGTCTCGGATTAAGTCTCTTTAACAAGACACTGAAGGAGAGGGACTACATATTGTTCTGCCATCCTGTCAGCCTGAGGCGGGGGGCTTAATCTGACCCAGTCACACAGTTCTCTATTCATCCAGTCATTTGTCACATCATCTCCTACATGAAGCAAAAACACATTTGCCAACCAGCCTGTCAGTAATCAATAAGGATGACCGACTTGTTTTTATCACTCAATCACAAAATAAAAGTGGGGCAGAGCTTATACCAACCTGTCAGTCAGTCAGTCAGTGAGGTAAGCAGTCAGTAAAGCAGTGGGCAAACTGAGCTAATCTGCTCATGAGGCTGGTAATCTGTGGCAGCCATCTGGTTGCCAGCTACAGGACAGACAGAAGGACCATGTGGGCTGATCAGTAGGACTACCATGTGCTGGGGTGATGAAACTAAATCACTGGCTACTGTGAGCCTGTAGAGACGATGAAGCCTTTTTCTTTCAGCTGTTAAAGTAACATGTAGGCTATAGAAAAATGTAACTTTATCAAGTAGCGCAATATTTTCTCTCTCTTGTCTTCTCTTTTCCTCACGCAGACATACATTGGATGTGATCATACACAACAAAACCAAATGCTAATTTAACATGCCAGAATTAAATCCCTCTTTCAGTACCATGGATAGCACCACTCGGCCAGGTGGGTCAAAACACACATATACACAAATTGCAATATTCAGAAAATTATCTCTAAATGTAATAGCACAACAAACTGTTGACATAAAAATAAATAGACTATTATATCTGCCTTCTTGACAGACTAAGAAAACAGATGATCTGTCTTCTTTTTCTGCGTTCCTGCTGAGGGTCATCTGCGGCCCATCGCCCATGTTTTAACCCACATATCTGCAAATCTGCGAGCAGGGAAGGAGGCAACCGCTGGTCCATTTACTGAGATGACCAGCAGACGTTCATCACGTAGCCAAGACGCAATGTCATTGTTGTTTGCACTCGATCTCACCCCCCTCCCCTAGTGCCGTCCGGCAAAAGCGTGTAGTGATGGCAGGGGGAACCCTGATTTTAGAAAAGCAAACTTGATCATCAACATACTATGTTGAAACAGCCAGAGCACATACATGTCTTGAAAACATTCTGTCCCCACCAGGGATAAAAATAATTCAGCAGAGGCAGGAATATATAGACCAGATGGGGGGGAAATCGTACCCTGTCAGTACCTGACAAATCAGCAAATTACTGAGGATTCAAGATGTGAGCCTACCGTAGAGAAATACAAAGTAGAGGATGGGAGCGGTGGGGCCAATAGAATTGAGTCAAATCAACAATGTAAACTAAAGAAAAGAAGACAGATGACATTAGTAGCAATGTGTCCAGTGAAAACCACGTACAGAACTTTAGGCTCAGTAACAATGAATTCTGTATAACTTTGGTATTTTTCAACCTGGACCCTATTTTCCCATGTTTTTGTGTCTAAGTGATAGGGATGTTAATAAGTAACCATTTTATTTAGTTAAATCTTAACAATTTTAACAATTCTTGAAACTGGTCCAGTATTGAGGGAGAACGCTGCAGATGGCAGCCGCTAAACGGGCTGTAATGTAATCATTTGGGGCAACCTGGCAACGTCAGTTTACGTCCACTAAAAGTTCTTGTTTTTACCGCTGACAGGCTCAGATTGTTATTAGACTTTTTACTTTACCTTTCGCTTGATACGGACCGTTTGTTATTGTGTGTCTCGCTCGGAGGAGCCTCGCTTAATATTCAGCCATGACACTGAACATCTTTTAGATAACACTAAGCTACACTGTCTTTACTCCAACGCAACAAACTCTGACAACACCAGCACTCCTCTCTATGACTCTCACTCACGTTTCCATCGTTGTCTCTTCCGGCAACAATCACATGACACAATAACAAACAGAAAGCGAAAGGTAAAGAAAACGGTTTAAATTCTCTGTTGGGTTCTTTCCATAATGTTATCAGACACTTATAATACCAATCTGAGCCTGTCAGTGGCAAAAACAAGCACTTTTAGGGGACATAAACTGAGACTACCAGGTTGCCCCGAGTGATAACATTACAGCCCGTTTAGCGGCTGCAGCGTTCTCCCTTAATACTGGACAAATTTCAAGAATTGTTGTCCTCATTAGTCACTTGTACACAAAAACATGGTAAAATAGGGTCCAGGTTTAAAAATACCAAAGTTATCCTTTAAGTAATACAGTGGGCTTCCAAACACTTTTATGAGGGACCTTCAGCTGGTCCGAAAACATCAAATTCTTGAAGATAATGTTTTTCACTCGACAGCGTACTATTTTGAAATGCATTTTTTAATACCAGGATCAATATATTTGCTTCTATGAGTCTATGTGGAGATAGAAGGAAGTTACCGCTTTTATTGTTGTAGTCTGAGTGACGTGACGTCATATCCGTTCCGTATCCGTCAACCAAAACAAACCGCAGCGAGTCAAAGCGAGAAAGTATAAAACGTTGGAGGGTCAGCATGGATACGATCTGCACTCTCACATGTTAAATCCTAAATGGTAAACACCACACATCCAGTAAAGGATGGAAACACTTTGGGTTTCACACATTGACAGGAAAAACAGAGCTAGACATCACGGCAAAAGCTGAATGCTAACTCTGTCACAGACAGGAAACGTTATCGTAACATGCGATCGAGCTGGCCGTCACTCTCATCTCCGTGGTCAAATGGGCCGACGCTACAACTGTAGAGCACCCATATACTGACATTTATGTTAAATGCAGATGTTAATAAATCTTTACGTGATTAAGTGTTATCAAGGCTGATTGGACAAAACATAGCAAAAGGGAAAGAGAGAAAAGTACCATCGCAGATTAAAAAACTTTTCAGGCAAGTGCAATGTAATATTATTTTGGTAAAAAGTTTTAACTTCTGCTGATCAAGTCAAACAGGTCAGCCCCGATGGAGCTGACCATGGATGGAAAAAGAGAACAGAGCTGACGGGAGAGCTAGAGACCACCTTGGAGAAGTTAGAGGAAGTCTACACATGGGACTACGTACGGTTTTCAAAATAAGGTGTTAACAAAGGGACCTGTATATACAAAAATATATATGTGGAAAAAAGATGAATTGGATTATATTAACCAGAAGTATAAAACATTACATGTCCCTTATAAATTAAAAAGAAAATACCATTATTGGTGAGGGAAATCTTTGATTTTTCGGTTGCTGGAATAAAATAAAATAAATAATTTCTGGCGATGACTGATATATTTGACTTATGACTACATACATGCTGAAAATCAAACATTCTTACTCTGTTAAATTAGATATTTTCCAATGTAAAAGTCCCTAGAAGTGTATGATTAAATTTTTTCCCCATGGTCTAGTGTTAGAAAAGTTAACAATAATAAATCACAATATCGAATTGCAATACATATCGAATCGGCACCCAAGTATCGTGATAGTATTGAGCATCGGGAGATGTGTATCGTCCCAGCCCTAGTAATTACTGACAATAAGTCAATTTACCAATGTCTCAAAATAAGAATGTAAGAGTGTATACAAACAGAGTCAGTGTAGCTCTACCTTGTTAAGCTTACAGTGAGTCCTATGGGGCAAGCAGCAGCAGAGAAACTGAAGCTTAAACAGAATTAAGGAATTATCTCTCTCTCTCTCTGTGTGTCTGTGTGTCAGTGTACTCCACCTCATTGAGCCTATCCCTTTACAACATTGTTGCTGGTCAGTACAGATAATAAGCTCACCACTTTGTCAACATGAGTAGCTCTCTAAAACTGTTGTTTGAATTTGAGTTATTTGGAACTATGAAACAATGTTGTTGGAAAACTTCAGTCCCTTTTAATACTGTACACTTTATTATATATCTACCCAACTAACAGTTCACACACTGCAGAGCCATTAAACAGCCTACTAGAGAAGAAAGTGTTCCATAGCTTACCTGGAGTGGCCCGCTTCTGTCTCGTGCTGGACTGACTGAGCCTCTGTCCTCAAGACCTCAAGGCTGGAGGTGGAGGTGGGCGGGGCTACAGGCAGCTGATTGACAGTTGGCTGTCCTCCTGTCAGCCAATAACAATGAGATCTGTCTACTAGAAAGTCTGCTTTGTTGAACTGTAGTTAATCCAAATTAATCATACATTTTGTATCTGTTCAAAATGTACCTTAAAGGGTGATTTGTCAAGTATTTACTACTCTTATCAACATGGGAGTGGGCAAATATGTTTGCTTTATGTAAATGTATGTATATTTTTATTATTGGAAATCAATTAACAACACAAAACAATGACAAATATTGTCCATAAACCCTCACAGGTACTGCATTTAGCATAAAACAATATGCTCAATTCATAACATGGCAAACTGCAGCCCAACAGGCAACAACAGCTGTCAGTGTGTCAGTGTGCTGACTTGACTATGACTTGCCCTAAACTGCATGTGATTATCATAAAGTGGGCATGTCTGTAAAGGGGAGACTCGTGGGTACCCATAGAACCCATTTTCATTCACATATCTGGAGGTCAGAGATCAAGGGACCCCTTTGAAAATGGCCATGCTGCCAAAATTTAGCGTGGAGTGTTATTTAACCTCCTTCGCAAAAAGCTAGTATGACATGGTTGGTATAATGGATTCCTGAGGTTTACTAGATTTATATGGTGCCATCTTCAACTCTAGCTTTAAAACTGAGCCCGCTACAACATAAAAATCACAAGTTGTCTTAGTGTGTTAAAGAAAGTGCGTAAGTCCGAATTAATATTATTGACATCATGGGTTTCAAAGATGATTTTTGGTGTGAAATTCTGGGGAAAACACTTATTTATTTATTTTTGAATTTTGAATGTAATTGGCAGCCTCATCACAAAGGATATTATAAATCCATTGACGCTCACAAACCCATATTGATTTAACCCTGGTGCTGAGAACTCAATAACTTGCTTTGTGTTTTCCTGGAAGGTTATTATACAAACTTACAAACACTAAGCTATATATATATAAATATATATATATATATATATATATATATATATAAAATGATGCTGAATCATTGACTGAACAACTAAAGTTTTCAGTTTGATGTGATTCTGCAGCCATAAAAACAGGCTACATCTTGGGTTACAATATTTAACTGTGTCTTTCAAACCAGTTTAAGGGTAAATTAAAGGGAAATACTGACAAATAGTTTTGATTGAGTGACTTTTTGATACTTTCATTTTTGCAATTCTGTTTTCCTAGCGATGCACTACTTGTTTCAGTCCTCTGAACAACAAAAACAACAACTAGTAATGGTAAATGGACTTGCATTGATATAGCTCCTTTCCAGTCCTCCCATCATTCAAAGTGCTTTACACTACATGTCAGCATTCACCCATTCACACACACATTCATACACTGATGGCAGAGGCTGTCATGCAAGGTGCCAACCTGCCCATCAGGATCTAATCTAAATACTCATTCACACACCGATGGCTCAGCCTTCAGGAGGCATTTGGGGTTTAGTGTCTGAGCCTCAGCAATACTTCATTGCTTTTATTGTAGCTGTAAGATCATTGTTGTATCCAAAATATGTTCTGGTACCTGTATTTATAGAAACATCTGATGTTCATGGCCCAAATGTTTATTTCTGAATGAAGATGGAGGGTTTTTTTTATTATTGGAATGAACAAAACAAATCTGTACACATGGTTTTACAATAAATAATGTATTTAGAAAATATATATTTTATAAATTCATTGTCAAGGGCACTACTGAACGTTTACATTTCATAGTATTAAGTAGTTGTGATGATATTGTGATAACATCTTTTATATATTGACCCATGCCTAATAGTTTAGCCCTTGGCAGTGATATTCCAGTAATCTTTTCTCTGTTGGCGTTGCTCGCTCCATCAGTCAGCTGCAGTTAAGTCAGTGTGCAGCAGAGGGCGGTCTTGTATCATTTATGGACAAACCCTGTCTGTCTGACTGGTCCTCAATGTGTTGACTGGTCTGGTTTACAGTCCTGAAGAGACCAGAATAATAAACCTGATATGCTTCACCTTAAGTGACTTCATAACTCTTATTTGTCTTAGTATCAAGATTATAGTTATTATAGATTATTATTATTATTATTATTATTATTATTGTTGCTGTTGTTATTGGAAGGTTCATTTGTTAAGGGCAGTGGCTATATCTGAAACCATAATGTGATGAATGTATTTGTAAATTAGAGTAAATACAGCACAGTCAAATTGAATTAAAATGTGACATTTAAGTAAGCATCTATCTATTATTTAAGAATTTGCAGGGGGAGTTCTGCTACTGTACGATCCTTAAGAACAATGCCGTGGTATAGCAGAGCAGCTCAGAGTGAAGAGTGAGGCGAAGTCACCGTCATCCCAATAAACCTGTCTGACAATGTTCATTTTTATAACCTCTTACTTTCTTACTCGTTTCCCGATCAGAGCAAAGTAGTCATCACATCACTGCACTAACAATGTCAAAGGTTATCTCAGGTAAGAAAATGACTGAAACACCATGTATGTATGTTTATGTATCATAATCACATGTAAAGAAATGAATCAAATATTCAGCATGAATCTGAGGCGGAAATCAGTCAGTCAAGGTCCTACTTCATAGTGACACAGTATATTTACATCTGTACACACATAACACTACTGTTAATTCAGAAGAGATAAATATGTGTTCATATATACAGTATATCAGGCTACTTTTTTATATTTTACAGAATGGTCGTCTCCGGAACAAGACACATCATACTAGCAGGTTAAACCAGGTTTTATTATCATTTTTGATCAAATAGTAATTTCTTAATTTGAAATTCTGTCCCTGTTTACATACACAGTATAATTTATTAAGATAGCAGGATGAGTAACAAGGGGCGTTGCATGAGGGACAAAACACGGTAAGTGTATAAAAAATAAATAATCTCTTTTTTGGCTTGTGAGTTTGAGGTGAAACATGATACTGTACATGAAAACATATTCAACAGTAATCAAATTTAACCTGAACAGGAAAACACATCTAACAATGTTTTATTAAAAGGACATTGTGTAGGATTTGGCATCATCCAGTTGTGTGGTTGCAGATTGTAACCAACTGAGTTGCCGTTCACCTCGCTCAGAGGCCATCCATATCATAATAACACTACTTTAGGACCAACAGGAAGTCAGACGGCGGCTGGCGGTATACCACGGTTTAGCACTCTGAGACTCACGTTACCGCAGTTTCACAATCGTGCCAGAGAACTACGGTGGCCTTCAGGTAAACGTGAAAGTCTCTCTCTAGAGCCGGTGTTTGGTTTGTCCGTTCTGGGCTACTGTAGAAACATGGCGGTGCAACACGGCGGACTCCGTGAAGACGACTGGCTCCCTATGTAGATATGAAGGACTCATTCTAAGCTAACAAAAATACAACAATTCTTAGTTTCAGGTGATTTTACACTGATGAAAACATAGTTATGAATATTATAATCCATTTCTGCCAATAGATCCCCAGACATGCTACACACTGTTCCTTTAAGGGAACACGTTTGAAGACATCAAGTTTGGTAATGAGGGTGTTTTTTTCCCATCGTAATAAGTCTATTGAACAAACTAAAAAATAACTAAGACATACACATAAATTACAAAACTATAAAAGCTATATAAGCTATATATAACCAACACATACAGTATGGAACCTATGCAACCAAACTACCATCTTGAGATGACAGCGAGGCCGTACGGTTTTAAAAGATTTTGCAGATGCTGGACGTGTTCACTTGTTGGAACAATGAATGCCTACATGTATAGCTTGAGGAGACCCTGTTTTGCTATTGGACAGATGGAGGGAAACTATGACCACTAACCACAGATACAGCCAACATGAAAGTACTTACATTATTCCACACAGTTTTCCCCATTAAACACCCTATAACATATGGATTACTACTATATTCTACTCTATGTATAATATGAATTCAAGGTCCACCGTTTTACTAAATGTCATATTGGATCAAACTAGAGACCTAGAGCATTCAGAGGATGGATGGCTTTCCTAGCTAGATTAACAATAAGGGGGTTTCGGAGCAGTTTACACAACAGAAGTGCTCAATATCCATTCGCCGAAAAATGCAATTCCTGCAGAAATCTCCAAATGTCAAAAGTTTTTGATCCCAAATCACAGCATGGCTTTTTCTATGGTGTTCCTCAAGGTCTTGGTGTCTTAATGTGGTATTTTGGAGGGATTATTGATAATTTTTATCAATTCTGGAGTGTAAAAAATGGTTAAATTTAGCACCAAATCTGTGTAACAAATGGTATTAACCCCAAAATTGATGCAACAACTTATGTGACACAATAGAGCATGGGGATGACCATCATATACTTTTATCATAATTACCTTATACACTTTTATAAGTGTACCTCTTCCTGTTTCATAAAAATAAAGCAGTAGATAAAGCAGATATCCAGTAACTGGCAGCACACGATGCAAAAGCAGATGCATGTAGTGACCGTTTGTTTGCAGCAATTCCACTAATTTAGGCCTTTGCACACCAAGTCCATAATTTTTGTCCCTAATTGTCACACATTTTAAAAATAAATCCGACCTCTCGCTGTGTCAATCGCGTTTATGCACCGACTCCGAAACTTTCGTCCATCATTAAAGTTTTTGCAACAGGATCGATTTTCTGTTTGACCACTCAGAGCCACCGTACATGCAAACTTCATCATCTAAATGGCATCAGATAAACCATTTCACTTCATCTCCCGGCACAAAAGCATTTTACAACAAACAAAGTAAAGAATATAGAGATGTGAAATTTAAAGATTGATTGTGGCAGATGGTTGCAGAACAGCTTGGAATCAGGGATGATAGGTACGGAACGCAAAACGAAGGATGTATAAATTAGATTAGACAGCAGTGATTGTGCTGCAGGCAGCTAAACGATAGCTTCTTGCCAATGTCATTCATTCGTTAGCCCCATTTTGGACTAGTGCTATCCATCACACCCACGTAATTAATTCAGTTTTGTCTTGTATTGCGAACAAATACAATAATAAAACACATGGGACTCAGTGTGCAAGGTTTCTGTGCGTAACGAATTCTTATCGGATGGAGGATTTTAAAAAATGCATAGGAAAGATACGGACTTGGTGTGCAAAGACCTTTAGCTCAAGATTGAAGTGGTACTGACTGCTTCATTTACAAATGCTGCAAAAAGCATCTTAAAAAGAAAGAGATTACAATCTCAAAATATGAAGGTCCAAATGTGACGTAGAATAGGTGACTTCCATTCCCCCTTGGTCGTGTAGCGGGGGGGTCATAGTCATGTGACTTCTGAGACGGATCCTGGGCTCTATAGGAGCAGAAAAGAAAAAGATTTAAATTAAAAACTGCCAATAGAATTTTTACATTACTGAGGAATACTGAGATCTTCATTATTTGAGTTGTCCTGAAAACCGTTGAGGGTTTCCAGTTAAGACACTGTGACAAGTGACACTCCCTTTATTCAAGTTTTTGTTGCTTTTGGTATGTGTACTTTCAACCAGGGCTAGTTCTAGGATCAGACCTTTAAGGAGGCTCAGCCCCTAATGAGAATGTGACATGTGTAATAGTCAAAGAAATTTTGAGCATCAAATACTTAATTCCCTGCATTCTGGTGAATTTATATGCAACCATTTCTGCCTTTTCTGCTTCAAGTTATGGTGCAAATGTCTTTTTTTAAGTAAGGAAAACACTAAATTCAGGCACCAGGTGACAATTCTAAATATAATGGCAGTATATATATATATATAATATAATGTATATAAAGTATATATATAATATAATGCAGTAGCCTCTCAGTCATTCTGCATTGCTTTAAAATATTTATTCTCCTGTAGATCAACTTTTCTCATGTAACGTTATTCCGTTATAACCTTTATCTATGGTCATAACGACCGATTTGACCCAACGTTCTCTGTCCGAACATTCAGCAATTTTATTTGCTAATGTTTCAACTTCCTTGTTTTTAAACTGCGCCATCTTGAAATTCTTCTTCTTCTCCTTTGGCTTTATTGGCGGACTACCAATATTAAAGATGTATGCCGCCGCCCACTCTATCGCAGTGTGTAACATCATGACTTTATAGAGAAAACTGAAAAAAATGCAGCAATTTTGGGGTTGCAAAAAAATGCATGGTTTTTTCCCCACACTGCATGTGATTATCATAAAGTGGGTATGTCTGTCAAGGGGAGACTCGTGGGTACCCATAGAACCCATTTTCATTCACATATCTTGAGGTCAGAGGTCAACGAACCCCTTTGAAAATGACCCTGCCAGTTTTCTCTTGCCAAAATTTAACTTAAATTTGGAGCGTTATTTAGCCTCCTTCCTAACAAGCCAGCAAAACATGTTTGGTACCGATGGATTCCTTAGGTTTTCTAGTATTTTTTAGAGGTGAAATTTAGATGTTCTTGAGCACCCGTTAAAAGAGTCTAAAATCACCACTGCTTTCAATTTATGACATGTCAAAAGCAAATCTCTGACACATTGGTTTTCATATACAGAATGGTACATCGTGTACTGAAAACAAAAAGCCACACATGTAAAAGTGTTAATATTTGAGCTACCTGTGTGACAACGTATTCGTCACTGGTCTCCATGGTGTGATTTCTTTGGGGTGGAGCCTCATCGGTGTTAGCTGTGCCTGCGTCTGAGGGACTCGGAGAAATCACAGGTCTCTTTTTAAAAGACTGAACCACAAACACCACCTAGAGAGAGAGAAAGAAGAAGAGACACATACATCATAATCATTTCAAATGGATCAAATATGTAAATATGTAGACAAATGCAGTAATATAACAAAAGAGTAAGCCTAATATTGAGGTACTGAGACAGAGCTTCCTCGTTTTTTTTATTTGGTTTCTGTGACCCAGCTTCTTGTATCCGCCAAGACTGTCGTGCATGACTTGATACACAAAACAGGAATTCAAGTTCATTCAAGCAACAACAACATGTGTGTGCAGTGTGTGTATGTGTGTCCTGCAGCATTTTACTCCATTAGACCAGTTTTCTATTAAGGAAAGAGCCTAAATATATTTAGCTCAGTAACATAATGATGATGTGGCAGAATGGTGGTCTGAGTCTCTGAAAAGAGGCTCTGAGATTCTCCGGTTGGTTTGAAAAACTACCTTAAAATGTGAAGTATGTGAGGGAAAGTAACTGATTTTAAATCAACACTGTAATCAGAGTTCAAGGAAGTGACAGGATGTGAGGATCAGGACAATCTCGTTGGCAAATGCAAGGCTTACAAAAAGACTTGGTGTCTATTACTTTTAATTAATTTGACTGTGTGTCTGTCTGTCTGTCCGCGACTAATCCCACATACTACTGGGCCCATCGTCCTCATATTTTGACTGTTCAACACATTCTCACTCCCAACTCCTCAAGTAACCCTCGGCGTCGGAGACCGACAAACAGGGTACCCCTCTAGCGTTATTTTTGGATGGATCAGGGACGGCATGTCAATATACGCTCATTACATGCATAGTGTCTTTTCTAAATAAACTTTTGTTTTCACAGGAAGTTAGGTTTAGGCAACAAAACCACTTAGGTAGGGTTAGGAAATGGTCGTGGTTGACGTTAACTTCACGTGACTGACAGGACTCACGTGACTGACAGGACTGATAATACCGATGAGTCACGTGACTAATGACTGACAAGACAAAATAAGCCAATGTCAGTAAGTCAACTTTTAGTTTCACATGTGAAACCAAAAGTAAACATTGACTTTACGCGTATTACTTAACATTGTTACGCTTGTTACATTACATAATATTACAAAGGAAGCGTAACAACGTTACAAAACGTAATAAGTAAGGGATAATGTACAGCAAGCCGGTCATTGTTGTGAAAGAATCCCCGACAGCATCCAGCATCGCCCTGAAGGGGATTCTTTCACAACAATGACCTGCTAGCTGTACATTATCACACTTATTACACGGCTACTTATTGAAGAAATCAATATTTTGACCCAAAAACGGTCCGCCAGAGTCCGACATCAGAGCTGCGCCCATAGCAACGGTCTGTTATACATAGCAACGGTCTGTTATACATAGCAATGGTCTGTTATACAGAAATTAAAGACTGCATAAAGCCGTGATTGACCAATCAGAATCGAGTATTCAACACTGCCATGTAATAATGTCTCTTAAACTGTGCAGTCAACAGACCACACACAGCTCTACAAAGAACCACTGAAAAGTCTCAGTCTTATTAGATTTATGCACATGCACTACTATGAATGATAACTGACCAGAAAGACAGCAATAGCTCCCCCGATGGCCTGTCCTGCAATGACATCACTCCAGTGGTTGCGGTACTCGGCCACTCTGTTGATGCCTGTTAGCACGGCCAGACTGACCAATGAGAGGCTGAGGAGGGGGCCGGTCAGACGGCCTCCTCTGGAGCCGACACAGGACATGACGTACATCTGGAAAGGATGCTTATTTTATTTCTGTGACACTATTCAGAACC
This sequence comes from Sebastiscus tertius, assembly GCA_916701665.1. NCBI lineage: Eukaryota > Metazoa > Chordata > Actinopteri > Perciformes > Sebastidae > Sebastiscus > Sebastiscus tertius. The sequence goes on along the minus strand of CAKAOH010039186.1, from coordinate 148,871 downwards.
AGTGTTATAAGGTAAGGTAAGGCTTGTTGATCATTTATAATAGTCTAGTCTCAGAGCCACTCACTGCCAGGTAAACAGCTGTATACAGACTCAGCGCAGCCTCTTTGGAGGGGAAAGCCTTCCTGGCTCTCATGATGTCATCAGGGTCACCGGTACAAGCGTCCGATTGGCTGACAAAGTGTGCCGTGTCCAGGCAGCCGAGGGCGGTGTAATTGGGCTGGCAAACAGACAGGAAGTGAGGAGCCAGACATCCTGTGACCAGCTGACCCGCGTTGACAAAGATGTCTGTCGTAAGCAGACCGAAGACATACACACCTACAGAGACACATACACAGAGGAGAAGATGATTTACATTTGTGTACAGCCATATCAGGTTACATTCACATATACTGTAGTAAGTCAAGCTTTAGTGGAGGAAGTATTCAGATCTTTTACTTCAGTAAAAGAAGCAATAGGCGCACCATCGCGCACAAATGTGTAAGTATGAATGAATTTGCTGGCTGAAAAAGCAGCATTAACAACATCGCTGACACGAAACATAGGCTACCGGTTAAACCCAATTCACACCACGCAGCGGCGAAGTGGCTTACACTTTTCTGCAAGAGAAATTCTTCTTTGTAACACAAACAGGCTAGGTCACAGGATCTGTTTACTGACTGGCTGAGGGTACTCTCTGGCAGAACTTCGCAGCTAAAGGTCAAACTCTTCCCAACTTTTCGTTTGGCTGCACTTCGCTGCAGAATTAGTTTTGGATTGTATAACAACACTCACTTTTTTAACCCATAAAATACAACCTGGACTACCTATATCAGTAAAGAAAACCAGAGGAGGCCTACCAGCCAGATGATTCCTATCACTACTGACTGACACTGACTGAAAATGAGTATGAAGCACGTTTGATTAAACTACAAAATTATGAATACAAAATAACAGCTAAATATCAATACAGGTTTTAGTTATTACAGCGCAATATATTTGTAATTCGATTACCAAGGAAACGGAAGGTCCTGCGCACCATAGGGTTCACATAGCAACAGTCACCCATGACAACAACCTTCTCCTGGTCGTATAGGTTGTTTGAGTTGTAGTGGAGGAGGAAGATGACAAGCTCCACACCTGAAATCTGTGAAACAGAATGAAAAAAAAAAGATATGCCCATCAGAGTCCCCTTTACAGACATGCCCACTTTATGATAATCACTTGCAGATTGGGGCAAGTCATAGTCAAATTAGCACACTGACACACTGACAGCTGTGACCCGGCCGCCATGTTGAGATCAGTTGAATTAAAAACCAAGCACCGACCACCAGCTGGAGCAAACTTTCTCATTTTACAGCTAAACAGTACACTACAAGATGATTCTGAAAACATCTGAGGAGAGAAATAGGCCTTAACGTAACAGAATATTGATTCATATTTGATCAGCGCTGCCTAGTTTGACCATTTGGTCGGAGATTGTGAGATTGCGAGTGATTGACAGCCAGCTCTCATAGACAGCAGATGGATAGCAGACCTCAGATCAGCTCTGACTGCTTGTTTTCCTCCGGTCAGTGAAATCTTGCAGATGCCGGCGGACACAGAGGCAAATTATTTTTTTCAGGTGACCGGTTTCATGCACTACTGTCAGGGTATAGCGACCGTTTTACAAAAAACAACTTCTTTTAATCATATTTGCTCCAATCTGGCCTACTTCAGCTTTAATTGTCACTCTTTTCTTCTCTTGTTGAGATTGGCTACCACATTAATTTCAAAGGGCATCAAGCAATCTCTGAATGCTGCAGGGAGGCGTAACCCATCTTATTCAAGCACAGAATCAACAGACACATCAGGAAATTACTGGTATTGTACGGTATTTCAATTCATCTTTAATGAAAGAGACCAGGCAGGGATGTGAATGTGAAAACCTGAAATATAAAAACATGGCCAAGTAATGTTAAAAAAAGGACTTATTACCCCTTTAACATGTTTCTCTTTAAAGAAGCATACTTGTTTCCTTCAGTTGATTGTGTTTAAATCAGTCAGACTTACCAGTACAACAGGCAGTCCACCCACCACAGAGTACAGTATCACCGGCTGCACGCGGCTGTCCTGTTCAGGTCCAGGATCTGGTTTAGTTAAAGTCGGGTCTCTGCAGATGAAGCCCTGCTGTGCCGGACTGAAAGTGTCAGTGAACTCACAGTAGTAAACCAGCATCACTGTAGCGGCCAGAATCACCACCTGGAAGTACAGCATGCTGAACTCGGCTCCAACAATCTGATTTTGCAAGGTCCTGGGTACCGTTACCACGGCGATTAGGGATTGAGTCTTACAAGGTCCTTGGTACTGTTACCACGGCGATTAGAAATTTAGTCGTACGCGGTCTTGGATACTGTTACCATGGCGATGAAGAATCCAATTTATAACTTCCAAAATTTGTCAATTTCTATTTGTGTCACCATGGTGAATAATCCCGTTGTACTCGTTCCTGCTTAATGTCACCCACCATAATGCTTCATAATCCAATTTTGTAACAGTTCTGATGTATAATCCATTTGAAGAATACTCCAGTGCAAATATCAAACCGCAGATGATGATGATGAGGACTATACTGCAGATGATGATGATGATGATGGTTTGCCCCTCAGAGACAGAGAAAGTTGTTCCTTCTTTGTCTTTTTTCTGTGAGTGAGGGGAAACCTTGTCTTTCCGCTCCTGTGAATTCCCTGAATCCTCTTGACTGCAGTGAACCAGGGAATTCATTCCATCTCACTGAACAATCTCTAAAGAGCAGCTCGCAGTCTGCTGAACACAATCTCACATCAGCGCTGAGCAGAACTGGTGAATTAGAGGAAGTGGAGGGCAGACGGTATGAGTTTCTACACTGACTTCACAGGTTGGATCAGCGCTTTTTTAAAAAATGGTAGCATAAAAAAAGCATTAAGTTTAGACCTTTTGTTGTACATTATTAAACTGCATTAGTCAAGTCAAACTTTATTTATATAGAACGTTTAAAAACACCCGCAGTTGACCAAAGAGCTGAACATGTATATAATAAAAATGAATACAAAGCAAACAACAATAAGAACAGAGTAAAAACTATAACATAATGTGCACATAACTGCAGTGAAAGAGTAGCAGCACACAGAAAATAAACTTAATCAAACACCAGCGAGAAGAGGTGAGTCTGTATCAGTGATGGCGTTTTTACTGCCAAAATATTTAATATGAATTATGAGCTCATACAACCACCGAATCTTGAAATTAATCTCTCCCTCTCCTCTCCTCTCCTCAGAGCCGGCTCTGACCGATCTGGTGCCTTATAGGCAAGATTTTAGCTGGTGTCCATCCACCTCTTTTGGCACGCGGAAGCGCGTGTGACATACAGGATTGACATAGCCTCTTAACCTGATTATAATATAGCTACCATGTTGACCTTGATTGTGAGACACATACTTTTTTTTCCAAGACTCCTTTTTTGAAGATCAAATCTTCATCTAAAAAAAAAGGAATTAAATCTGACCAGAAAGCACTGGTAACAGTAACACACTGAAAACAAGGTAAGCTGATATGTGTCTTTCAAATAACATCGTCTTGTTTGAATAGGCCATAAACCAAATTCTGCCTACTGGTAGGTCCTATTTCTAACATAATTTAACTATATGAAAGTGAAAAATAGAACCATAGGTTATATTTGAATTAGACTCGTCCTGTTTCATTGATCACCATGATCTTGAAATTAGAATTATTCTCCTCCATCAGTTCTTGGACTACTTTTAACCCTCTGAAAATGAGTTTCAGATTTTTAGATAGTGGACGTACCGCGGTAACATACAGTATCAATCCTGAGATACCGAACATGTCATGCTAGCTTACTGGGAAAAGGGCTAAATATTGCTTCAAAGTTGAGCTGTCTTTACCGTGAGGTCAGCGACACCTCAGTGGCAAACAGCAGTGTTATGGCCGGGCTGTTTGTGCCCCCCTCCGGCACTTGGTGCCGTACGCAATGAAATATTGTGCTTCAATCCCCATTTGTTTGTGTTTAGCCTTCCAAAAACAACATTTTCACTACGGTAAAAAAAAACGTTTTTTCTCCCCTGCTTGTTGCACACAAAGCAAGGCACACGTATTAACATGATATTAACACAATAAATTACATTTATACAACCACAATAACAAAATTATATTTTTCTATTTTTTTATTCGAAAAAAAACTCAATAAAAGCTTCGAAAAAATTACATGGGCACATTTTTATTGTATTATTTATTTTTTTATTGTGATATTTTCACATCACAATTCATAATTTATCTGGAAAGTGAACAACATGATGTGTATGTCATGTTTTCTTGTATCAAAATCGCATCCATCCAACTGTTGAGTATTAAACATCTGCATGATTGCATGGGCATTGAAATAAATATGTAAGTAAGTAAAAAAAAAAAAAGTAACTTTATTTTCTATAAATAACTATGAGGGGTGCCCTTTTTGTTTTTGTTTGAGCACCTGTCTCCAAAAATGTGTGTACGTCACTGCTGAGCAGACGGAGTACAGTGAGTTTATCAGAGCATATTCACAACAGCTGCCTCCTGCTGCTGCTGCTGCTGCTGCTGCTTGAAACCAGGTTGGTGTGAGTGGAGCGACAAACCAAACTGGTTAGCTAAGAGACAATAAAAGGAGCTGAGAGGAACTGCCGTGTTGGTGATAACTCCCTGTGGATTTGTTACTACGATCAACTTCTTTAAATTTACAGAGACAGACAGGACCAAAAACCCCAGATTCACTGCATGGAAACTTTTTTTTTTAAAGAATGTGTTGCACATTTAAAACTCCAGCATTAAGGGAGGTCCCTGGCATATAATGAATGTATATTGTCATGTGTAGACTCATTTGGCCTTGACCTCTGTAAACTCAACCAGGAGGGTAAAAATCATATGTATTACATTCATTCATCATATTTATAGGTTTATATTTAGAGGTCAGCTCAGTCCCAGTGAATGTGACTAAATACAGAATAAATAGCCTACACTGAGAACCTAGTAGTTGGAGTTCTAATAGCACTGCTGCCCTCCAGTGGTAACACTGAGACATAGCATTAATAAACAGCTTCCACACAGTAGCATCAGTGCACTCTTATTTCATGGCATCACAAGCTTTCACTTAAAGCTTACAGAAGGCACACAGCTAACAGGACAACGACTAGTCTTGTGTCTGAGATCGTGCATTCGGGATGTTGAAAGAAAAACTGAGTGAGAGCCACAACGCAGTGCACAGAGCTGTGTACCCGTTTACTCATATTAAACTGGTCTACTGACTTGAAGCTGCTCCAGAGCAGGTAGGTTACCATGGTGATCCTGATACAGGCCCCAGCCCCCAGAAATAAAACTCGAAATAATCTGCACTATTATCCCGTCAGCGATGACAGGAGCATGTCAGCATGTCTGCAGAGCCGCTGCTTCATGTGAATAGATCCAGACAGTCGCCTAGCTCCGGCACAATGCCGGACCCGTCACCATGGCAACAGTCAGTCCAATGGTGTCGTTCTCTCTTCCGCCTCCGTTTGTACACACTTGTTTTGTTCTTCTCCTCCTTTTCTTCTTCTTCTTCTTCTCCCCCCTTTTCTGTCTCCAGTCTGGTGTCTTGTGCTTCCTGTGAGATGGGAGGATCTGGGATTTGTAGTTTCTCTGGAGGCAGGGCTGACTGGAGATTCTGGTAGAACCTGGAGATGACCAAGAATAATTAAAGAAATCAGAGCTCCCTGCAGCATGTTTGAACTGAATTCTGATGTATAGAATTAGTGAGAACTTTTTTATTAGAGTAGTGGCAAAAGGCCTTTACACACTGCTTTCCGTGCGATTAATTCGCACGTCAATATATTTTTTCAAACTGTTGTTTGTGTCATGAGTACTTTCACACAGAGTGTTAATATTAAATGGTAAAAAGGCAACGTCATTTTTTGTTTTCAGAAAGAGCTTGATTTTTCTGAGCTTTCGCACCGCGAATAAAGGCATCAACTAATCACGTTGAGCGGAACGGATTTATTCAATCCGTACAGTATAGTACTTCTGAGGATCATAAACAAAAACACTGAGGCCCTAGATATATACACTGAGTAACTGTTTACCAGAGGAAAATTCGATCAGAGCCTTTTACTAAAAAGAAACTCATTAAAATAACTGACATTAGTTTAGACTATACAACAGTTTAGCTCAGCAGACTGCCAAACTCTGATCTGGGTCAGTAGGATCCTGCTAGTTGATCCTCTGCCTGCGCAAATCTATTCAAGCCTTATTTTAATTACCTACCATTTATTAGAGTGTTGCAACTGTTACAAATTCACATCACTGCTGGTATAATCAGTATTGATGTGAAATATTCGCAGGCGAGTATTTCGCATTTTCATGTCTTTTACCGATCACTGAATAGGAGACTGTACCTGTGGATCCGCCTAAGGTTCTCCTCCATCTTCTGATTGGCTATCTGAGTTAGGAAGTGGATGTACTCGTGATCAACCAGGAGCTTTCCTTCGTGGCTGAGAGGAACCTCCAGGCTGTGGGTGCTGCGGACTGCCTACAGGGAGGATACAACGATACATTCACTCCTTCTACACAGTACATGCAGCGAAGCAAAGGGCTGTTTCTACTGCACGGATTGTCCAATGTTCAAATGTCATTGATGTCACACAGCCTACCGTGATGATTTTTCCTGTCTTGCTGACGGTGAGACCAGAGTTCCTGAAGCCTGAGTTGATGGCCACCGAGTGCTAGAGAAGAGACAACACATGTTAATGAGCGACACTCTGTCAGTTTATTTAATAAACAATATAACAGCACTATGCTGAAAAAATGGCCCCATGTCAAGGTCTAATGAGACAAAGCAAAATCTAAACAACCCAGAACAACTTCTATATAACCAAAACACTTCCTTTAAAAGACTAGAGCACACCATGCGTTCTAGTTGGATCTCCTTCTAGTTTCACATCATGTCAGTACACTAAGAAACAAACTGGTTAAGACTTGACTGAGATAGGCAATCCATCTATCAATACTTGGCCATGTTTTTATATTTCAGGTTTTCACATTCACATCCCTGCCTGGTCTCTTTCATTAAAGATGAATTGAAACACTGTACACTACCATTAATTTTCCCGATGTGTGTATTGATTCTGTGCTTGAATAAGATGGGTTACGCCTCCCTACAGCATTCAGAGATTGCTTGATGCCCTTTTAAATTAGTGTGGTAGCCAATCTCAACAAGAGAAGAAAAGAGTGACAATTAAAGCTGAAGTAGGCCAGATTGGAGCAAATATGATTAAAAGAAGTTATTTCTATAAAACGGTCACGGTAGTACATGAAACAGGTAACTTGAAAAAAATCATGTGCCTCGGTGTCCTCCGGTGCTCCTAACGGCATCTGCAAGATTTCACATACCGGAGTAAAACAAGCAGTAAGAGCTGATCTGAGGTCTGCTGTCCGGCTGCTGTCTATGAGAGCCGGCTGTCAATCATTCGCGAACTCCGACCAAACGGTCAAACCAGGCAGCGCTGATCAAACATGAATCAATATTCTGTTACTGTAATGCCTATTTCTCTCCTCAGATGTTCTCAGAATCATCTTGTAGTGTACTGTTTAGCTGTAAAATGAGAAAGTTTGTGACCCGGCAGCCATGTTGAGATCAGTTGAGGAAATATCAAGCACCGCCCACCAGCTGGAGCACACTTTCTCATTTTACAACTAAACAGCTTATACAAATTAATGGGGCAAAATGTAACATTTTAATAATTACAGCAGCATGAGTCATCGCTTTCTATAATCAGTAAAAGAGCAGATTAGACCTTCATTCCCACCAGCAGTGTAGAGCTACGCTGTATGTATTATAAATATAATAGTATAATAGTAATATAAAGCACTTTGAGTGGTTGAAAGACTAGAAAAGGCGCTATATAAATACAAGTCCATTTACCATTTATATAAATCAGCATTGTGACAGACACGCAAACTGTGATTCTCACCACCAGCTGAGCGTCCTCCAGCCGCCTACACTGAACATGGAGCACAAAGGGCTCAAACTTAAACACTGCATCTCCTCCGGACCTGGACAGACCACACATCTGAGGAACAAACACATACAGACTCTCGTTCATATGAAATCCATATTATTACATGAAATATCAGAAGTGCAGAAGTCCATCATATCTCACCAGGTCATCAGATTTGCATTTCTGGTGCGAGACAAACAGCCAAACACAATTCTGTTTGTGAACATCGCTGCTCTCTGAAGCCTGGAGGGGAAGACACAAGACAGGGATTAAATAACCACACTAACTGTTGGTGGACTGTAGCGACTCATAACGTAATAACTAAGCATAACGTCATACGTTAAATGTAATAAAAGCTCACAATGTAATAATCAGCACATAATGAAATAAAACCTTGACCCCATAACATAATAACAGTTTTGTTCATAATGTAATAAGTTATTACATTATGACAACATCATTACATTATAAACTTAGCAAAGAAAAGTTGAAAAAAAGAGTACTCTCTTTTAGCAACTGGACTTTTTCATGAGGTACAGTATTGAGGCCAGAGTGAGGTACAGTATTGAGGCCAGCGTGAGGTACAGTATTGAGAACAGCGTGAGGTACAGTATTGACACCAGCGCGAGGTACAGTATTGACACCAGCGTGAGGTACAGTATTGAGGACAGCGTGAGGTACAGAATTGACACCAGCGTGAGGTACAGAATTGAGAACAGCGCGAGGTACAGTATTGAGAGCAGCGTGAGGTACAGTATTGAGAACAGCGTGAGGTACAGTATTGAGAACAGCGTGAGGTACAGTATTGAAGCCAGCGTGAGATACAGTATTGACACCAGCGTGAGGTACAGTATTGAGAACAGCGCGAGGTACAGTATTGAGAACACCGTGAGGTACAGTATTGAGGCCAGCGTGAGGTACAGTATTGAGACCAGAGTGAGGTACAGTATTGAGAACAGCGTGAGGTACAGTATTGAGAGCAGCGTGAGGTACAGTATTGAGAACACCGTGAGGTACAGTATTGAGGCCAGCGTGAGGTACAGCATTGAGGCCAGTGTGAGGTACAGTATTGAGGCCAGCGTGAGGTACAGTATTGAGGCCAGTGTGAGGTACAGTATTGAGGCCAGTGTGAGGTACAGTATTGAGGCCAGCTTGAGGTACGGTATTGAGGCCAGCTTGAGGTATAGTATTGAGTCCAGCGTGAGGTACAGTATTGAGTTGTCTACAGTTTTGTAGATTGTTACCTAAAATGGTTTGCTGCTTGGATCAGCTAACAATCACAGTAACTGGAAAAATGATGTGTGGAACAATTATTTCCCATGCTAAGAATCACCAGTATATTAAATTCAGTGTCATCTCTGTAAAGGTTCTCCTTTGTCCAGATCACTGGTTATCTCGCTCTCGTCTCACATCCAAGAGGCTTCATCAATATGGAACTGATTGATGAAAATGTCCTCTTGACCAAATAGACAAAGTGCAGTTGCTTTAAATTAACTAGAGGGTTCCTCTGCTTTAAGAAGATAAAGAGAGTACTCTTTTTTAAAAAGATATTACATTATACACTGAATTTATTACATTATTCAACTTTTTTTTGGTAAGTTTAGAATGTAATAACTTATTACATTATGAACAAAACTGTTATTACGTTGTGCTCTCATGGTTTTATTACATTATGTGCTGATTATTACATTATGAACTTGGATTACATTTAAATTATTACATTATGCAGTTATTACGTTATAAGTTGCTACAGTGGACTAAATGCTGTAGTAATATTCAATGCCACTGAATCATTGTAAATAGTTGTAGGTCTTGTTCATGCCAGAGGAATATAAGGTTGCCCTGCAGCTACAGTAGGTCACTGTCAGACACTGACAGGCTGCAGAAGATCAGCTCTCTCACCCCGTCGATGAGGATGAGTCTCCCGGAGCAGGAGCTGGTGGTGAAGTATTCCTCACAGCTGTTGAGCAGAGACACTACATGAGTGATGTCCTCGTCCACGCTGCCCTTCTTACTGAGGTCCAGCTTGTTCAGTCTCTGCTTCTTCCACTGGCTGAACGTGTTGTCCATAGCTGCTCATTTAAACACAGCCTCACACAGTGTGTGTATCCGTAGTGAGAGCTGACGGTGAAACAAGACGGTGTTCAACAACTCAGGACCTGAACGACACCAGCGGAACTACTTTGAAACATCTGTTAAAGCTCTGCTCTACTTTGTAAATATTAGCTGGCTGCTAGCTGTTAGCCCTGCTGGCTGGCTTCTTCTTCTTCAGTAAAAATGGCAGCCAATAGCGCGCACTGCCATCTGCTGCACCGGAGGCGATACTACTTCTTCTTGGAGTGTGGCTCAGTAGATTGGCAGGAAAAACAATAATTAAAAAAAAATAAAATTATAAAATTATAAAATAATAAAAAATAAAATAAAATAAAATAAAACAAAATATTAACTTACCAAAATAAAATTTTAATAATAATACTACGAATAATTAAATTCTCTTCATTATTCATGTTGCCCTTAAGTAATTAATTAGAAGATTGTGTACCTTCTTAGATATCTTTCCTAGCAGATTCCCCATTGTATATATGCATTTACCCCTGATAGCAATTCCTTTCTTTCTTCGTCATACGTGTTGCACTTTATAAGAACATCCTTGACTGTTTCCGGTTTATTACAGTGCGTGCATAGTCCAGTTGGGTGCTTGCCTATTCTATGGAGTGTTTGGTTTAATCCTGTATGTCCTATTTTCAGACGGGTAATGACCATCTCTTCCCTTGGGCTCCACCAGCTCCGACATGTTTCTGAATACTGTACAGATGTCTCCCTGTGTTACTTAAGTCCCAATATTCTTGCCAGGTTTTGTGCATATAGTCCCCGGAGGCGATACTCCAATGTTGATAACACTTCATTTTACACATCTGCAAATGTCATGGTATTTATGTGATACTTAGCAAGTATCCTATTTAAAATTAATTTAAATTTTCTTTGAAATTACTGCCAAATTACCCCAATATTTACCTCAAAATGTATTGAAAATGACTTTATTATAAACATTATTAAGTAATTATATGCTAAAATAGCTTATAATGGTTAAAATATGGCCCTCAGGCTTGAGAAGCAGCTGTGCCCTGCTCTTCATCGGATGTGGAAAACCAAAACTAATAGAAGACACTTCTGATCAGGCACAAATCTTACCATGGTGTGACTTATTGTCTTCACAAATGTAACCTTGCAGCTAATGTCATGATTCAGGGAGGTTTTTAAAGAAATTTCAAAGAAGTTATTTGCTAATAAATTAAATGTATTATTATATTATTAAATATATTAAATAAATTATCAGCTATTGGGAAATAGCGGAATATAATTATTAATTATGTTTATAAAGTCATTTTCGATAAATTTTGAGGTAAATATTGGAGTTATTCGGCAGTAATTAAATAGGTTACTTGCTAATTATCATCTAATTACCATGAAATTTGCGGAGCTGTAAAATAAGTAAGTGTAAGTGTTACCGAAACCTGATGAACCTGCTGTCATATTATATTGGGAAACATTGCATTCTAACTAATAACACTATTAAATTTTCAGTGAGTTGTAGCACATAACAAGGCCATTTAGTCGCTAATAAAGCCGTGCTCCATTTAAAGGCCAAAGTATAGGAATAGGCTATTGGTATATATTGGCACATTCTTACATATGATAATTGGAAAAAAAATGTGCAGACCAAAAAGAAAAAATCTATATATATATATTATAAACTTGTTGTTTGATGTTTTGTTGCTATTTTTGAGTTATTATAAGAATTTATCCTTTGAATTTGGGTGTTCATTTAAAAAAGGTGTACTGAAGACAAAATATGACAAAAGTATACAGATAATAGACGAAAAAGTGAAAAGATAATCAATGAAATCGGTTTAAAAGAAATGACATTAACAAATAAAAAATTAAGTAAAATGTAGGTTATAACTGATTATTTTATTCCCTGCTGCTGTACAGCCTATCTATTCATCTCCAATGTCTTTTAAAATAATTCTGGAGAAATTTTAAGGTTGTTTTTATTACAGAATTTTTCCCCTGAGCCAAACTTTGCCAAATATCTCTATTATTTTATTTTATTTTTGCTTACTTGCAAAACAGAAAAGCCTTTGCTAACAACACAACATACTGAGACACAGGTAAGAAAAGAGGGAGGGTACGTCTGTATAGTTCCTGATCCTGTCCCTGTGGCTTCTCAAGTCTCTATATCAGAATCTTTGAGGAACACAGCTGCTAACTCCATATTTAACAGATCAAGATAGTCCTTCAACCACCTACTATTACATGGTATATTTCAGTATGGCACCTGCTTGTCAATCAGCCTTGATGGACAGGGTCGATATGATGATTAATATGTCAACACTGCAGATGGTTTCTTAGGATTATTCTTTATGTTATCCTTAGATATAATGTCAGTAAATAAAACATTTCAGTGGTTTCTGAAAATCAGGGAGAGGACCAGGAAGAGAGAGAGAGAAAGAGAGAAAGAGAGAGAGAGAGAGAGAGAGAGAGAGAGACAGAGACAGAGACAGAGAGAGAGAGAGACAGAGAGAGAGAGAGAGAGAGAGCATTATCCCCTATTGGACTGGCATGGTTTTGCTGGCCCAGAATCTATTAGTGACAACAGAGCAGAGAACAGTAGTCAGAAAAACAGTTGACACCAGAACACAGTGACACAACAAGTACAGGATATCTATAGCCATGAAGACATGGCTGATGATCGGACCACAGGTCAGTGTCACTCTTCTTCTCTCACTCCATTTATATGTTGTAGTGATCTGTCATGTCGGCAACAGCAGTATAAGTTTCAGTTCCTAGATCAGTGACAAACGAATAGCTGGCAGTAAGGTAATGAAGTGTCGGGGTCAAATAAGAGTCAAGTGTTGGGAAGCAAGTCACAGCAGGACAATAGAGCAACACAGCAAGGAGTTTTTCCTCTCATGAGTCCTCTCAGTTGTTGTGGGAGATTATTGCAAATATGATGACTGCAGCCACCCACACTGAATCTAACATCATAACCCCCAGCGCGGTATACTGCTGATACCTAGAATATTCCTGTGTTTGGAGACTTAAAGGGGACATATCATGCTCATTTTCAGGTACATACTTGTATTTTGGGTTTCTATTAGAACATGTTTACATGCTGTAATGTTCAAAAAACACATTATTTTTCTCATCCTGTCTGTTTGAATGTACCTGTATTCACCCTCTGTCTGAAACACACACACACGTTTTAGCTCATTTCAACGGAATTGCGTCGCTAGGAAACAGCTTAGGTCCATGTTTACATCCTGTCAGCTGATGTCATTCACATCCACTGCAACAGGAAATAAACTGGGACACATTTAGTATGTTTACGTTTAAAACTGTGAAATGGTCTAAATACTGTAGATTTGTGACATCACAAATGGACAGAAATCCTAACGGCTTGTTTCAAACAAACAGTTTCTGAATACGGGCTTTGTGTATTTCTCCATGGATTGAGTGTTTTGATACTTTTGCAGTATTTATATATCACTTAAACCTGCATTATGATATAAAATACATGAAAATCTTACTGTTTACAATAGGGGATCTTTAAAAGCAGTGGGCAACCTCCAGTTTCTTAAAAGTCAAGCCAATGCATAATAATACTAATAATTAAATTCTCTCCATTATTCCCATTGCCCTTAAGTGATTAATTAGAAGATTGTGTACTTTCTTAGATGTCTTTCCTAGCAGATTCCTGCTGGCTAGCTCAAGCTGTTGTTTCTTCTTCTTCTCAGGAAAATGGCGGCCAATAGTACCTTAAACTTGCATTCTATCTAACAGCCAACAGGGGGCGATTCCTCTGGTTGCAAAAAGAAGTCTGACTGTATAGAAGTCTATGAGCAAAAGAGCCTATACTTCTCCCTTGATTTATTACCTCAGTAAACATTGTAAACATGAGTTTATGGTCTCAATCACTAGTTTCATAAATAGATAGAATAGATAGATGAAACAAGGGAAGCTTTAGGGCGTGGTTACCTTGTGATTGACAGGGTGCTACCACGGCGCTGGTTATTTGTGAGCTGTCTCATAAATACATAGTTTCATTTTAAAAAATTTAATTTCCTAAAACAGCTGTAGTTTTTGAGGACTATTTTTAGCAGCAGATTAATCCACATTGTGCGCTATAGTGAGTATTTGTGGCAGCAGGACGGTGTATGTGGGATTGAGTCAGAATAAACTACTACACACAACTGTGTGTGTTCATGGTGATGAAAGAACATGTCACCCGGTGACACAGTGGTGCTCACCGATGTGTTTTTGGACAGAATAATAAAATGTAAGGCAATCGATCAGATTAATAAATCAAATTGCATAAATCACACTCATACATGTGTCAGAAGAGGACAACAGTGACGTGGTCTGATCTAATATAAATGTACACTATAACCATCAAATTTCACAGCAAATTGTGGAGGATTATGGATGAGCATCATTATTGATGTACCATGTATTGTAATTTTTACCAGTACTCATATGTTTTAAATATCTTATTTTAAACACAGAGCTTCACATAAAGTATGTGAAATTATTGTCCCAGTCCAGCACCATTGGTGTCTTACACCAACCCTTCTCTGATTTTGCCATTTCCATCTGTTTTTAACAGCCGACCAACATGTAGAACATTTGATTCCACAACATAACATCAAAAGGACATTGAATCTAGTTGTGTCTTTTTGCAAAAATACTGGTTCATATCTTCCAGCTGGTGTAAAGCCTGTCACTTTGTTGCCAGAAGGGATTTATTCATATTTGATGAATAATTAAATATAATTAGTACACACACAATGACATTTGTCAACAATTAGCCAGGCAGTTGTACTACATTCTGTATTGTTTTGTTGCTATTCTATCAAATATTAACAAGCATTATAAACTGCAATAACGTGATACTGTTACTAGTACTACAGTAGTATTATTATGCTTCTATTAAATGCTGTATAGAGTTATAGTTAGACTTTATTTAGTTAGGGAATCTCCTCTCTTCTCTTCTCTACAAGAACAAATGACAAGACATACAAGACAATCCAGTCACACACACAGACACCAATTCCAACATTTACAAGTATGTTAAAAGTACCAGTGAGTACAGCCTTATAGTCCCTCAGAGGAATGAGTGTCTCTAACTTCAGTTTGTTTTGCAGTTCATTCCAGTAGTGCGGTGCATGGTACTGGGAGCCAGTCTGTCCCAGTTCAAAGTTGGTGTGAGGAACTTTTAAAGGGGACATATCATGCTCATTTCCAGATTCATACTTGTATTTTGGGTTTCTACGAGAACATGTTTACACGCATTAATGTTAAAAAAACACATTATTTTTCTCATCTTATCTGTCTGAATATACCTGTATTCACCCTCTCTCTGAAACGCTTCGTTTTAGCGCCTGTCTCTTTAAGACCCCGTATTGAAAACGCGTCATTTCTGCTCTGATTGGCTTGTGAGAAAAATATGTTGCAACTTTGCAAAGGTAATTCTCAAGCTGTGGCCAGTATATTCTAACGCATTTCTAGAAAATGCATTTCCTGCTAAAAATGCGTGGGAATGCTGACAGCTGAAATGAATTGCAAAGCACTGCTGAAAACACGGAACTGAATTGTAAAACTGGTTGTAGTACTGAGTTGAAAGCTGAACTGCATGACCCAAAAAAAGGTAAGAGCTGAAATACATTGCTAGAAAAGCAGGAAGCTAAACTGTAATACTGTCAAAGGTGGAAGTTGAAATTAATTAACTCGTTAGACAGAAAGTAGTTTTTGGCTGGAATAAACTTTTTTTCATTAGAATTATAAGTACTTGGACAGAAAGTAGTATTTGGGTGTAACAAATCTTTAAAACTGTAAGTGCATGGACAGAAAGTAGTATATTGAAGGAATGAACCTTTAAAACAATATGTTGTTAGATAGAAAGTAGTAATTTGGCGGAATGAACCTTTAAACTAGAAGTCATTTAACAGAAAGTAGTATTTGGGCAGAATGAACCTTTAAAATTCGAAGTCGCTTGACAGAAAGTAATATTTGGATGGTATGAACCTTTAAAGCTGTAAGTTGTAGCTCCCACAATCTGACGTACACATCTGAAATGACCTGTGATTGGTCAAAGTCTCCCGTCACGGGCTAGATTTTCTAAAGCCTAAAAACAGAGCCATGAGGAGGTGCAGAAGTCTAGTTTTCTCTCAGAACACTTGAATTACAATATGCTGAAAGGTTATTATGGGATTTTTGTCCAATGATGCCAAAAATATACTGCCTACTGCCGCTTTGCGCTATCGTCTACCTCGGCTATATTCACTATTTCCCCAAACTGTAACCTATTGACTATAACACCACCACTACCTTCATCATGACAGTGTAAAGGTGAGGGTGACTGATCACATGTACGGTAGCAGTCTATCAACACACTGACAACATATTGCAGGCAGTGGCCTCAGGCCATAAGATGGCACAGTGTTTGTATGGCCGTGCGTGTCCTGAAGGCTGTGTGCCCCACATATTATCATGAGTACGGCTCTGTTTGTGCTAGAAGGGGGCGTTCACACTCTCATGCAGTGCAGAAAATAGGTTTTTAGCACACTTGACGTCACAGCCATCGATCGGTTTTGGTTTTCCTCCAAAGGTTGTAGATTGAGAAGATGAATCACTCTGTCGGTGCAATCCAGGCCCTAACTGCTGAGATGAAAAGGTTGGTGTTAAGGGAACAGTTAACCCAGTACAAATAAAACATAAACTGCTTGTGATATCTAGCTATGCAGAGAGTTTGGGGTTCTTTTTATACAATAGAGGCTAATGGAGAATCTATATTTCTCAATGGGTGGGATGTAAGGCAGTGGCGGCTGGTGACTCAAAAAAATGGGGAGGACAGGAGGAAAAACAATCCACGGCATCATGATATTTTACACTAGTTGGCTACTTATATCTAGTTTCTTTCTTTATTAAACAAAATAACTTAATTCACATTCAGTATAACAATAAAAAAAAGATCCAGTCAGGGGTATATCACTCTAAACAAATATATTAAAACCTACATATATTGAATGTCTTCATATCCTTTTTTTTTAGTCAAATTAGAAAGTGGTTTCACACATTGCTCAACATCCTTCAAGAAAACAACAAAATAAGGTTGTTAAATTTAAACTTGTGAATTATGAATAAAAGATTAAAAGAAAACATATCAAATTTGTTATAAGAAAATATTCTTTCGGGGTTTTTGAAAAACAATATAAAACACACACCACATTTTCCCATAATAATGTCTTTAAATATGATCAATGACAAATTTGCAAAGGTCTTTATGTCTTTTTTAATTTCTGCATGTAGTGATTGACGAGGTAATATTTATGAATAATTTTGACGGACACTTCCTTAACCTCATTCACTATTAGGTATTTATGAGGACGAATCCAGACCTTCTTCCAACAGCCTATATATAATTTAAAAATCAATTCCAATATGCCGTGATGACATATCAACATCTCTTTGAAACAGAGCAGGTATGGCTCTATTATTTTTATGGGGATGTAGTGACAAACATATACTGGAGTCAGCTGGGTTGGACCTGTCTCTATTTTCTTATCCAGTAAAACGACTTATAAGATTTCTAATAAACAATTACTGCAGTCTCTGCATGGGGATGAACCTCGCGTGTCTCACTAGAAGCCAGTCAGTCCAACGAGAGGTGATACAGCACCCTATATGTTACAGTGGGAACACCCTCCATGCAGTGCAGTGCGTGCAGCGACCCATCACTCAATCCACAGGGAAATACACACAGCCCGTATTCAGAAACTCTGCATTTCAAACAAGTGTTCAGGATTTCTGTCCATTTGTGATGTCACAAATATACAATATTTAGACCCTTTACCCAGATTTAAACATAAACATTGTAAATGTGTCCCAGTTTATTCCTGGTTGCAGTGTATGTGAATGTCATCAGCTGACAGGAAGTACACATGGATGCAAGCTGTTGCCTAGCAACGCAATTCTGTTGCAATTTTGTCGCAATTCCGTCGAAATGCGCTAAAACAGAGCGTTTAAAGGGACTGTTTGTAAGATTCAGAATTGCTTATTAACAGCAACACCTGTGGCCGTTAAGTCAAGAAAGTCAGCATCCTGCTGCTCGCGCTTGTGCTCGCTCTAAATAGACACGAACGAGCATCGCTCAAAACAGTGAGGCGACACACGTCAGCTAAAACCACAATATCACTCTATATTTCACCTGCTTGGCAGTAATGTTAGCTGACCAGACGAAGGTCCCTCCATGAATCAATGCTGATCCTAGTGTTGGCTTTTCCTGCCTCAGCCTCATGGCTGCGGCCAGAAGGAAACACCGGCACCTGGTCGAAGACGATAACGTTTCTCGCTGCGGAGCCCCGTCACTTCACAAGACACGGGAAACCTCTGTTGTTCTGGAGGAGCTGCAGCAGTTATTTCTGCACAAACTTCCACTGTACATTCACTAGATATCATCAGAGCTACTAACTCTTCTGCAGTGTGTAGTGTGCGCGCATGCATGTGAGGTGGAGCAAGCTGAGTGAAGGCAAGCAGGCAGAGGAGCAGAGACTCTGGTCCTGGAGACCAAAGCTACAGTCTCCCCCGACCGCAGCCAACACTGTTTACCAGACGGGCTTCACTAGATAGAACTTTGCGGTTTTAGTGCTTCACTGTAGTTTTGTTGGAGTCTGAGTCTGAACAGCATAGCCACACGCGAGCGTGCATGTGTGAGCACGCATGGGAAACCGACCCGTGTGATTTATGCGTGTAAGAAGTTACAAACAGTCCCTTTAAGACAGAGGGTAAATACATATTCAGGCCGACAGTAGGAGGAAAATAAAGTTTTTTTTTTAACATTATAGCACGTAAATGTTCTATAGTAGAAACACAAAATACAAGTATGATCCTGAAAATTAGCATAATATGGGACCTTTAATTTGGTGCAAAGTGAGACGTCATTACCTCTTCTCAATTATCTCCTCCACTGTCTGCCACCTGATAGATGCGTCAAGTTAGCGACAATTAATCATTAATAGAACCAGATATGGTTGTTATTTTTTATAGTAGGCTATAATTATACCATCAAAATAAAAGCAAATTAATATGTACAACATTAGCATACTAAGCTTTGCACAAAATGTTGTTTAAAAAACGCCCCAGTGGAATTATTGAACTGAACAGGAAACAGTGTTGAGAAATAGTCCAAATGGGTTTTATTTTGAAAATGTTGGACAGGAAATGTTGTCGGTTAATTGAGGCTGAGTTTACCGGCGGTCACCTGCTGCAGCAGAGCAGAGCTGGAGGAGAGCTGGAGGAGAGCAGAGTGGATGAGCATCTCCTCTCTACACCGTCTCTACATGTCAGGATGAAGATGAGTGTCAGCACACAGAGAGGACAGTACCGGGGGACACGGTGTCTGTCCTGAACCCCCCACCCTCCACCCCCCCAAAAAAACAACGCATTTCAGGGGACACATCTCACTGACAGACATCGACTCTTCCAGCTCAGCTCGGATGATGCTGGTCCACCGTTAAAGGGGATTTTTTTGGGGGGAACCGGACTCTGTCGGAATTTCGCCAAAATTACGACGGGAATCAAGTACAGCTCCCTGTCTCCCGGTAACGGGAGAGACCACCGGCCGCTCGTGATGTCTCGTGCAAAGGAGCGGCTGAAAGGCGGGAATGAGACCAAGGACAGCGTCACTCTGCTGCCGTGCTTTTATTTTGTAGAGGTGAAATATCTATCAATCAATCAATCAATCTGTTTATCTATCTCTCTCTCTCTCTCTCTCTCTCTCTATCTATCTCTCTATCTATCTACCTATTTATCAATCTGTCTATCTATCTATCTATCTATCTACCCCTCTATCTATCTATCTATCTATCTATCTCTCTATCTCTCTCTCTATCTCTCTCTCTATCTCTATATCTATCTATCTGTCTATGTGACTGGTTGGCAGGCTGCTGTCTGTCTCATATGGTTGACTGATATATTGGTTCTCTGACTGGTCAGCACTGAATGCCACAATCAGGTGAAACTAATGCTGCTAATTATTAATATGAAGTTATGATTGTGAAACTGTAGGATACTGAGATGCCACATATCAATGAGCTAGACAGGCTTGTGATCCTGGTATCATCAAGACCCCCGTGCAGCTTGATATAGCAGTGATACTGAATCTGTATTCACCTCATCCCTGTTTACCCTGCTCTTTTTTTTTTGCAGCCAGTGACACTGCAGTCTCCACAGGATATTATGATTCATTGTTGTGTATATACGGCAATTTATGTGGGGCAGGATGCAAAGATTTATACATTTATATGTGCAAGTGCCTCATCATTCATGTATCATCAGTCAAACCACAGTGTTATAGACGACTCTGAATGACAACAACCATCCAAATATGAACAGTTTCATGCCACACTAACTAACACATTTTTACACACAATATCCATTTGATCATCAGTATTAGATAATGTCCCTGTCAGACTGCTGTGTTGCACTGACTCTCTCATAGTCATTGTTCCTCGCCCCAGGACTGAAGCCTACAGTGATGCTGCATTTAGTTCATACGCCTCCAGACTGTGGATCAGCCTTCCTGTAGGCTCCGCAATGTGCACTTCTGTTAACATTTAAAATTACTATTAGCATTAACATTATTACTGTTAGTAGTAGTGGTGGTGGTGGTAATAGTGGTCTGTTAGGATCACCTTTGTTTGGACATAACCTACATTTCCGGTAGGCCTACTATGATAGTAACATATTGAGATATGAACACAGAAGATCACTGCATAGTCTCTGACAGGGCAGCCCTGGTGTGTGAGGGCCCCACGCCACTTGCTTGTTGTGATTTTGCAGTATTTTTCTAGTCAAAGAAAGTCAAAGTTACTATTATTATTACTCTGTGTTACTTAAAGTAAAGGACCATTTCAATAATGTATACAGTATTTCCCTCATAATTGTACACATTTTTTTTTTAATGCCACAAATATATCCACTCTATTGTTTCCCCTCTATTCATTCTGCAGCAGCGCACCGCTGTGCGTCCACGTGTCTGTGGTTACTTCACATGCCTGTACTAACAGCAGGACAGTCGAGTGTCTGTTATAACAACTAGATTTGGGTCGATTTCCGTTTTTTTTTTCCAGTGTACAAGCTTACACCGGTTTGATTTTATGGCCAACCTGTTGAACCTGCATTTGTCATTATGACACATTCTGGCAAATTAAAAAAGTAGCCGACATCAGCAACAGGTGCCGACGTCACGGCGTTAAATCCAGCTTGTGTGTCATTAGTAATAAACAATATTTGATTAACATTATGTTTGTTTATAAACGGACTAACGGAGCCACTAGTGTCCGACAGGCTGTGCACATCTGCCGAGCCGAGGCCGGTGACTTTGACATTACACCGGCAACACGAAGGAGATCAAATTTCAGTAGAGGAGGGAGGAGGGAGCATCCCACACGCTGTGTTTGTTTATTAGAAAGTTATTTTTGGGGTGACGAGACAAGACGGGTTTCCGTCAGTGTATTGAAAGCCTGGTGGCCCGTAACGTTAGCGATTGTGCAGTCAAGAGAGAGAGCGAGCGTGTGACGGTTAATGAAGTTAACACTAACGTTATAGCTGTGAACGTAGCAGTGCAATGTGTGTTCAGTTTAGACTGTTGGTGCTACAACTCCTCAAGACCCAAACCAAGTTCCTGTGTCTTGCTGACTACCTGCTGATTTAAGTGAAGGGGGTTAGCCCCAAAGCTAATGACAACGACCAAGGCTCACTTAAGGTGGGTGAGTCAAGTTCGACACAAAATTCGGTATACTGGTCCGGTGATGTAGCTTAAAGTGGGAGTAGGCAGTATATTTTTTGTATCATTGGGCAAAAATTCCATAATAACCTAATCATGGCTCTGTTCTCAGGCTTTAAAAAATCTAGCCTGTGACAGGAGACTTTGACCAATCACAGGTCATTTCAGAGAGAGAGCGTTCCTATTGGCTATGCTACGGTCATGTGACTGTGTACTTGGCATTCCTTCAAGCCATCTATGCCTGATCTCAACATGGCGGCTGGGTCCCAAACTTTCTCATTTTACAGCTAAACAGTACACAGAAGATGTTTCTGAGAACATTTGAGGAGAGAAATAGGCATTACAGCAACAGAATATTGATTTATATTTGATCAGCGCTGCCTAGTTTGACCATTTGATCGGAGTTCGTGAGTGATTGACAGCTGCTCAGAGACGGCAGATGGACAGCAGACCTCAGATCAGCTCTTACTGCTTGTTTTCCTCCGGTCTGTGAAATGTTGCAGATGCCATAAGGAGCACCGGAGGACACAGAGGCACATGATTTTTTTCAGGTTATCTGTTTCATGTACTACTGTCAGGATATAGTGACCGTTTTATAAAAATAACTATTTTTTTAATCATATTTGCTCTAATCTCGCCTACTTCAGCTTTAATTTCAAACCGGTTTGAACATTTTTACACTGGCCGAACCCTAATCAGAACTGCTAAAGTCAGTTGAACAGTGAAGTGAAGATAACGTTGTCAGTACTGGTTGAAAACAGGCTCGGTGGTGAACGACAGGCTAACGTGCTGGCAGATTCTGCCTTTTTGTGTTTTTAGCTGAGCTAGACCTGAGAATATTTGTTTCTAACAGATGGGTGATGCTGGTTTGCCTCTATTGTTCTCTGTGAAGTTTTCTGGAAGTGATGTAACGTGGCTCCGGTGTGTTTTATGTGGAGCGAGCACTGTGCCAAGTAGCCTTTTAAATGCTACATTACTTGTCAGCAACCAGTCATATGGTAATTTAGGAGGCAGTATGGCCTCTGATTAATTTGGCATGCAGTTAACACACCAGTCATAATGTTGTTTTAATGATAAACTCAACTCCTATTAATTATTTACAGGAGTAAAAGGCTGTAAAAGTGACATATTTTCCTTTATAAATAAGTGCTGTGGATCTCATTCAGTATATGCTAATATGAAGAGGGGTTCATGTGGATTTCAAAAAGTGACTGATAGATATTTGGAAAAGTAACATATAAATAGATATTTAATGAAACTTTAAAGTGTTGAATCTGTCAGATTAAATGCATATACAGTGTGCTACAGAACAGAACTCTGTGGCAGCCATGCTCTGTTCTTACTTGAATTATCCATCTGATGATGCAGGTAACCAGCAGCTGGGCTGAGCAGCACCAAGACAACCACGTTTTGCCAGAATCTAACCTCCTGTATTCCTGGTTTCAGATTTAAATGGTATGAATGATCAAAGGTCTTGGGACTGTATTGAGTCTTGCTTGCTGCTTTTCAGCCCCTACTTGCATCATCATGTTGAATTTGGGGTTGAAGTGGGTTAAAAGACTCCTGCTACGACCAGAACAGTGTACTTCAAAATGTACCGGCAGGTTACACTGTAACAAACACACACAGCTTTACATACTGACAAATAACTGAATTACCATGCAACCTACTAACCTGTAATCTGTATAAATGAAGACATTTATATGGATCACAGTGGCCATATTTTCCCTGATAACTTGTGTGATAGTCACGTAAAAAGAGTGCTCAAGCCATTAAGTAGTGCATATCCATTAAGTTCAGTGCCGAAAAAAATGAATGGCTTAACTTGAAGCAGCAGGAGGTGAGATACCCTGGTGCAACTCTTAAAATCGCTACCAAGCGCTGTGCTCAAAGTTCAAATTATTTCAATTTTAACCTCGGTTCCGCTGACCTGTGACCCGACCACAACCAATGAGAACAGCTGCAACTGCTGTTGTTGCCTGGACTAGAAACAGTGAATGGCGTTCCTCTTTTTGGTGACATATTTTACTTGCTGCCTCTGCAAGGCTCTTCGCCCTACCTCGTGGTGAGTGAAGAGCAAATGTATTATCATGTGAAGGCAGCTTTAGTCCTCAATATAGGTCAAGCTCCAACACCACTGATCTCTAACTTCCCATAATGCAACTCAATAGCACCTTTTATTAGACCCTCCAGATACGGGTGGAACATACAGTATGTAGAGCACCTTCCTGGTCTGTGTAACTGTATATCATGATGTGGATATGTATATAGTTTGGGATATAGTACATTTAGTGAAAACTCAATAGAGATACCATTTACAGAGAAATAACCAGATGGCAATGTCTGCTTTTTCCTAATCCAGTGAATTAAATACCTGACAAACCTCGATACAACAATCCAATATATTGAATATTGCTATAAAGCAGTTCTACTCATTCATTTGCAACATTGCCCACAATGGCCTGACCAGAGAAAGCTATCTCTGTGTTAAAGATATGGAAAAGTCTCTGGGGGGTCTCTCTCATCCAACTCTATCTTAATGCCTAGTTAACGACCACATCTTTCAAACTCCTCGTCCTTGGTGTGCAGCGCAGACTTTGTGTTATAAATTGGTCTCCAAGCCCAAGCCTATTATGGCTTGTCCACACCACGAACGTCAGGAGCGCGTGGCGGCTGCGTTACCTGTTGTTTTTTATCTCGCCGTCCATGTTAACAGGTTAGAGCAGCCACACAGCCCGCGTGAGACGCGGCTCGGCTGCGTGTCAGTTGCGTCTCTTCTAGAGATTCGAGGTCTCGCCTATTTATAACGCAAGCATGGTTCACAGCAACAGCAGACAGTAAAATGATTGTTTGACTGTATATTGACATCATATCAGCAACATGACTACAGTTTCAATGTCTGTATCTGTAGAATATGTTACAGACATGAAAAAAGTAAAGATTTATTTTTAAATCAACACATCCTGCTTTCATTTAAAAATAAAAGCCCTCAAGCATTTTTTTTCTGTGGACGGAATTCCTTCATTTGTTAACAAAAGCGTATTTCCTGAAATAGTTACAGGACAGTGTTGTAGAACATGCAGTGACTTGCAGGGCTCCATGAATGAATAAAGTACAGTGTTTTGATGGTGGATTATTACTATTATTTACAAATGAGCACATACTTCTTAACTTGTTTCTGTCTAAAATAGATACAAATGACATTTATTATGAAAATACATGGCCTTTATGAAAGGCAAACTATGTAGAAATAAATGGCTGACAGCAGCAGCAGAGATGCAGCTGGTGTGAACACCCGACGCGTGAATCACGCAGCCGTTCAGCGAGGCAGCCATCAGACCTGCTGACAAGCCGTTAGTCTGCAAGCTAATAGAAAACAACAGTAAAATGAAGGGGTTTTGAAGATATGTATTCATTTACCTTTAGATGAAATTACAAAGCATTTTAACACATGCTCTATTACTTGGGGGATGATAGCTACAAAGGCCCAGACACACCAACCAGACTTCAAGAATTAGCGGCGACAAAGGCCAACAGTTGCGTCGCCTCCTGTTGCCTTTGTTTTTGCCAAAAAATTGCACTTGAACACATCGCGAAGACTACAGCAGACAGCCAGTTAGTACATACATTCTGTGCCTGCGTGAGAGGAAATAACTCTCCACACCAGCAGGTGGCGGTAGTCTGTATTCATCATTCAAAAAAGGCAAATAGGAAGACCGAGGACGGCGGATATACAAGCCGTTGTAATGATACGTACATGAAACAAAGGGGTGTTTGCCGAAAATGTTCACACTTTACTCACCACTTAGCTTCATTCCAGATGTTCATGCCGCTGTGAAAATATCTGTGTATTGGAATGATCAGATGAGATGAAGTTGAACAATGAGAAGAGCCTTCTGTGTGTGTCCTTTTGACTTTACTCGTTGACTTGCTTTCCTCACTTCAATTTCTCTTCTCGTGCACTGATTGGTTTAAGCTGAACAGCCAATCAGAGTGATCTCTCTCACCGATGAGTGAAATGTAGGATACGTGTGATTCAACATGCTGAATCAGCCGAAAAAACTCCACGGGCAGACTAGAGCCGACGGTGCGGGACACACTGCAAAAACTAGACCAACGGACACTAACCGACGGTCCCAAACTATCCGACCATCAGCTTGGAGTGTCAGGGCCTTAAAGCACTGTTAAGCAAGCAGTTGCCACAGCTGGCGTTCTCATGAACATGCATGCCTATTTGCTGCTGCTGTCTTGAGTTGATGATGGGTCACCTTTCTTTGGTTTGCCACCAGAAACCACAAGAAACACAAAAGCTAATTTTGCTGTATTGTATGTCCACCTTTTACCAGTAAACAATGTGTATGATATCAGCTAGCTAAACTTGCTATATTAATTGTTTCATATTATTCATATAACACTTTCCTCTATTTGAAGCTACTATGTAGATACGTGATGAGATTATAGTAGGTAGATAGAGTAGGGTTCTTCTGCCTTCACTGTGTGTGTAGGTGCACAGCTTGTATTGAGCGAAACACACTTCCAATAAAGAATGAAGACAGCAGATTGCCTTCAAAATATTTGCTAGAATTAGGGCTGGGCGATATGGGCTAAAAAATAATATCACAATATTTTGAGGTAATATCGCGATACACAATATATATCGTGATATTTTAAAATATCCTCTAAGCACTTCATAAATGCTTGATTTAACCCATTGATGCATACAATCACACCAATATGATGATTCTTGTAGTCCCTGCAGTATATGTCTGCATTAAAACCTTCTTGTTTATATTCATTAGTGGTTTCTATTGGAACAATTTTAATCTTGCATGCAAAAAGGGGGAAATCAAAAATTGAATTTAACAAAACAGTATCCAACAGTATTCACTTTAACCAAATAGTTATCTGGCAATACATGCTTTATATATTTTGATAAATACATAACACACACACAGTTAATGGCGTGTTATAAGTGTAAAGTAACTTATTGTTATCTTTACCAGTAAGCTGTTATAACATTGCTGATAATAAAAATTATTATTTTCCCAATAGTGTAAAAAGACTCACCAATCGTGAGGTGCAGGCTGTGGCCAAATCAGTCTTGTCCACTTATTCAGGCTGATAGCTTTGGTTCTGTTAGCTGGATGTTCAGATCGGTAGATGTGGAGAAGTGGGTCACCTTTGTTAGCTTGTTGGCCAACTTTTCTCACACTGAAATGTAGAACTCCGGTCGAGCTTTCTTCGCAGATAATTGCGACCAGGCAGTTCATATTTTGTATCAAGTGTCTTAATGAGTCTTTTGAATCCCGGCTTTTCAACTACGCTAACCGGCATTGTGATGTAGTTGTTTTGAGCGGCCTCGATTTCTTTGCACTTTTTTGTCATATGGGATTGATTTGGAAAGCGAGGAAGCCAGAGTCATTTGCTTCTGGGCTGGTTCTGGTTGCTTTGGTCGTGTTCTCGTCTTCCGCTTTCTCCGGGCTCCGGGCTCCGGGCTGCGTCCGTCCAAATACAAAAACACGCCAGCCGCATACGTCACACACACTCGCCCAGGAGAGAGGTGGTCTGGATGGGGGTGGAGTCTGTGAATTAATACGCTGTATGTGTTACAGTGTGGAAGTGACTGGGATTATTCTTTTATGTATCAGGGAACATCAGGCTTGACTTGACAAAATGCAACTTATTGAATTAGAATAATAAATCGTACACCAGCATCTTTGTAAAAAATCTTCAAAATAATTCCTGAATGCAGTTTGTCCAGTGGGATGAAGGGTAGAGAGAACACTGGCAGACTAACTCCGCTCCTCAGTGCTCCCACTCCACAACACTCGTGTACCCAGTGTGCAAACCAGTTGATATTTAGTTGATATTTCTCAGCTGCGCGATACATATCTTCATGTTTTTGTATCACTAAATATTGTGCTGCAATATCTTTACAGAGTCAGGTGATGGTGTGTTTCCCTGCCCCCCTGCCCAATGCATACCAGTTTCCAATCCAATCTCCAAATGGAGAATATGATCCAGCCATGATCCCACCAAGCTATAGGCAGTGCTGTATATTATGTGTTCGGCACACTGAATAATGGATGAATGACTAATGAGGAAAAAGCCTGTCGGCACATAGTTTTTGCTGATTTTATGCTTTTCTTGAAATGTTGCCGTGTTAACTGTAAATAGAGTGCATGATTAAAGCTAAGGTTGTTGGTGTTCTTCAAAAAAAAAAATGTTGTTATAATGTTGAAATTGTCATTATATTGCGACAGCAATCAATAAATTAAATGCTTTGACAAAAAAAAGAAGAAAGAAATCTGGTATCTGTGGCTGCCGCAGGACTGTAATAAACCCATCCAATCATTTCATTAGGCTTGAATGAAATGACCTGTCTACCTAGCTGTCTGCCTGCGTGCATTTTGCCCGTGCACTCATGGCACGTCACCAGAGTCTTCCACCAGCTGCTAGCTTGACAGCTAACAGTAGCAATCAAAATTATCATTCATGAAGATAATTTTGTGGGAGTGGCTTTAGAGGAAGGCCTGAAGGAACGACTGTCAGTGTTGCTGACTTGGCGACTTTCTACCTAGATTTAGGGACTTTTGAGCGAGCGAACTCTGGCGAATAGAGCATGAAAATTAGTCCTAGATACGCTACGAGCGATGACACTCTATTACATAGAGAGAGTGATATTGATTAACTGTCAGTTACTGTCAGCGTAGATTTTGACCAATGAAAATAGGTTGGAGGTGCACAAAACTTTGCATGAATAGAGCCAAGGGCGAACGTTTTTTTTAAAAACAGGCAACATGTCGCCTGTTCGCTGATGTAAGGAGCACGTTAGGACATCTTCATTTGGAAAAACTGTAACAATCTGATGTTCACTCGTTCGCTCTTTCGCATCGCGTCCAGTTTGGAAGAGGTGTTAGAGCTAGTGCTGATAGCTACTTTCATTCAGTTGGCAATGCTGGGCTGGGTTTTTTGGTTGGATCATTTTTAAAATCTAGTGTACTCGATGTGCTAGTTTTCCAACATTACTGACCCTAGCTCAAAGGATAATTTCAGCTTGGCCTCTTTTTCCAGAATCAACAAAAATTGCATGTCAGTATTTATTAGTCTCGGGTGATAGGGCTGAATTTCCTTAGCTTTGGGTTAAAAAAACATTCTGAATCTATCATAATGATTGTGTGTTTCTCCTTTCTCTCCCTGACAGAGCTGCTCTGTGTCTCCTACATTTTCTATCTCACACACTGTCACACCATCCTACCCACCAACTGGCTGCTAGGCAACATGGCCCTCTGAATGGGGTGTATTTTTACATCTGTGTGTTCAGGGCTAGAGACGTTAAGAGGAGAAAAACATCCCTACTGCAGCCTGGTTTCTTCTGTGTGCACAGTGGCTACTGAGGCTTTGGTTGATACGTCTTTAAAATGATGATCATCACATATTCACTTCATCAGATATGCCTGATGTAGTACACCCCGGAGGATTTGCACCACATTGTAGTTTTTCATTCATTTTCTTTATGTTAGTAATTGCAACTCCATTCAAATGTGCATCAGTGAGCACAACATCCCACCCCTGGAACTGGCCAATCATAGAGTAGCATCGGCCAGCTCCAACCAGGGTCAGACAACTTAAGAGCATTCCAGGGATGATGTATTTTTGTAGGCCAACCAGGAAGTTAGCATCGCCCTGGTTCCCTCCCAAAAAGCCAATGGGATTGTTCCATTGGCTTTTGGATTATTGCAGAAAATAAACTCTGTGGCAAATAACCGTTTATGATACTTACATGTCTTGTTCAGCAAGATAATCTCCACAAATGAACACCACTTCTATGATTTCTGAAGTGTGAATGCGATCGCCAGATGTAAAAAGCTAATGTTAGGCTATAATCGAACTACACCACGGTCACACGAGCGCGATTATACACATCGATATAAAGGAGGGCGAGTTGGCGTGATGACGTTTAGTAGTCTCATTTAGCCACTTTTTAAGACACATAAAGGCTTCATAATTCATGAGTGTGGGATTTATTGTTGTATTTTATATCGTAGAACAAAACATTAAAATCTCTTCAGCTTGTGTTAACCACAGACCTTATTACAGGCATTTAAGTAAAAACTCATTCAAAGAACCCATCGGCTTCCAGATGAGGGAACAGGAAGTGCTAAAATGCTAACTCATTTCTGGGTTTTACTCATTCTTGTAGCACTCTACACTAGGGATATGCATGGAATGAACATCCCTACGCTATACAGCTCTGCTCCACAGACTCTCATGCAATCCTTTCACATTTTCTTCATTTTCAAGCTGGTTTTGTTGGTTAACTGTTATGTGATGGGAATAGTTGTTACTGGGAGAGGTTAGAAGGAGATATACATTTCTAAAACATTACGATTCTACGTAAAGACCTGTAGCGCTAAAATGAACAGAGTACTAGCACATCATCAGCTAGCGTTAGCACTTCTATGCTACGCTAGCTACTGAAGGTATACTGAATGTATACACATGCCGCCCACCTGCTTTTTGAATTCAACTAAGAAATACCACAGTTTTACTGTGGAACAGGTTGATGACAAACCCTAAATATGCTGAGCTACTGATTTTCACATCAACCAAGACATCAAATGTTTATGCTATTATAATTATTACGCCAATTTAAAAAATAAATTGTTAATAGTAATCCTAATGCAGGAGTTATCATCCCAAAAGTACTTCATATTGTAAGCTTTGTTGTATCTATTCATCTATTGCAATAACATTGAAGGAAATTGACAGTTTAAAAAGTGGACAGGAAATGATTATTGCTCTTCTTGCATCAGCACATCATCATACAGTATAACTCCACTATATAACCCTTTGGAAAGTTGTTTCCATAAACTGATGACTAGTGTTGATATTTTAGATGCATTTTGTAGCGCTGCTTTGCTGGCAATATTTATAGACACACTGGAGGCTCTGGTCAAGCCTATCCAATAGAGTGCTACAGCATTATGCATTTTAGCACTTCCGGTTCCATCGTCTGGTAGTCAATGGGTTTTTAGTTGGATGCCTGAATTAAGGTCTGTGGTTAACACAAGCTGACAAGACATGTAAGTATCATAAACGTGTGTTTGCTACAGAGTTTATTTTCTACACTAATCCAAAAACCAATGGAAAGCCCATTTGGCTTTTTGTCGAGGGAACCAGGGTGATGCTAACTTCCTGGTTGGCCTACAAAAATACGTCATCCCTGGAGCACTCTGTAGGAGCGGCCCAGTGGAGTAGCCCAGGCGAGAAACCCTGGGAGAGGTGCTGGTGGCAGCGAGCCCAGTGCATTCTGGGTGTTGTAGGTTTTCTACCTTTTGAGCGAAAGACAATACCACAGCCCTTTTTCTCTGTTTTCCATGGTCATGTAGCACCAATTTCAAAAATATTTGCGCCTTTCCACGACTTAGACAGCCTAGTTTTATGACAATATGATCTTTCCAGTAGTGCAATACCTCTTTAAATTGGCCGCTGTTGCCTATAGCCAACTTTTACTTTGAAGGCAGCTGTCTTTTTTCTGGCTCTCGATTTCGTTTTTTTAGATTTTCATTGTACAACTTAGATAATGGAACAAGCTGGCAGCGACCGTCTCTGACTTGTCCCTTTTGCTAAATTGATATTGGAGAAATGAACCGTTGTCAATGATGGCTTTTAGTGTCCTTCACTCAGACAATGAGAAACCAAAATTGCGTATTCTCTTTATGTGACTAGACGGTTGATCTGCACACCAGTACCGGTACAAGGCAGCGGGGAGGGGAGCAGCAACAGGACTATGACCCGCTGTACGGAGCCGAGAATGAAGACTGGAGTACAGCTAGCTGGCTAGAATATAGTCCATCTATGCACTCTGACCCCATGATGACACATGTTGAGTGACAGACCCCGCATTTGCATAATGAGGCAGAAATGCATAAAGAAATGTATAAAGAAAAGTATACAGAAATTAATAAGTTTGGGTAAATAAATAAGGGGTGATTAATACAATTAATACAAAGATAGATAGATAAATAAATAAATATATAAATAAATAAGCTAATTAAAACAGAAATAACAATTTATGTCACATTTTATCAATCAATTAATCGATACATTTATTTTTAATATTATTTTTGCTACATTTAATGACATATTTATTAATTTATCGAATCATTTATTTATTTATTTATTTTTGATTTTTGCAGGTTCTGTCCTCCATACTATTGGGCTCTTATTTTGAACAGTATGTAACATACTGACAATGTCATCTGTGAGAATTGATTTAGACAGTGACACTGATGATTCAGTATTCTTAGTTTAGCTTGAGAAATCAATGTGTTGTTGTTGTTTTGACGCTAAAAAAAAAATCCAAGACAAAAATCAATAGAGCAACCTGATAACACCAGGGAAGTCTGCTGTATTAATGAATGCTCTTCTGTTGGCTTGTTGGTGCACGCATCTGCTGCCCCACTTCCAGGGTGTAGCTTCCCACTCTAGCTTTCAGTTTTCAATGAATTTTTTCAGAAAGGGTTTTTATTTTCTTTCCCTTCTCTTTCTAAAAAGTTAGTTTCACATGCTAATAATGTGATATGCTACGTAAATATAGATTTATTTTTTTTAAATGTCCTATTTCCTTGAAGAGCATGAAGTGCTTCCCCAGATTTTTCACATC
This sequence comes from Sebastiscus tertius, assembly GCA_916701665.1. NCBI lineage: Eukaryota > Metazoa > Chordata > Actinopteri > Perciformes > Sebastidae > Sebastiscus > Sebastiscus tertius. The sequence goes on along the minus strand of CAKAOH010039186.1, from coordinate 116,344 downwards.
CAGAGTATTGACAATCTCGTAGGTGGGTGAGCAGCTCCTTAGGGCAGGAAGCAGGTACTATTGACTGACACCCATGTAATAGTTTTTGTAAACCCTCCTACACTTGCATGCAGGGAATCATCAAAATAATGTGTTCAAGTGGGAGTTACAGTACCTGCATATTATTCTAACCCTATAAATTAAATGCTAGAAAGTTGAGAAAAGTGAAACGTTTATTGCACTACCTGATCTACTGAATATCATGATGGCTGTCATGATGTCATTCATGTCGTGGGTTAAAGATGGCAGCAGACGTGCAGGAGCATTTGCGCCTCCATGTGATTTTAATATTGAATGCTTTAAATTTAAAGGTCCCATATCGTTCCTATTTTTAGGATCTTACTTGTATTTTGTGTTTCTACTAGAACATGTTTCCTTGCTGTAATGTTAAAAAAAAACTTTATTTTACTGTCTGCCTGAATATGCCTGTATTCACCCTCTGTCTGAAACACTCCGTTTTAGTGCATTTCAATGGAATTGCAATGGAATTGCAATGGAATTGCGTTGCTAGGCAACAGCTTGGGTCTATGTTTACTTCCTGTCAGCTGATGTTATTATTATATGTTATTATTATACACTGCAACAGGAAATAACCTGGGACACATTTAGAATGTTTATGTTTAAAACCGTGTAATGATCTATATATATTGTATATTTGTGACACAAATGGACAGAAATCCTAACGGCTTGTTTCAAACGCACAATTTCTGAATACGGGCTGTGTGTATTCCTCCATATATTGTGCGTTTTGATAGTTTAACAGTATTTATAAAGCACTTAAACCTGCTTTATAATATAAAAGACATGAGAATCTCACTTTTTATTATATAGGACCTTTAATACAGCTTACACAGTAGAAAGCCATCACGCACATGGTTCCATGGATTGCCATGTCTCTTGATCAGTCGCTGGGTCCATCACATTGATCCAGACCAAAATATCTCAACTATTGGATGGATTGCCTTGCAATTTTTATTTATTTTTTTAGACATTCATGGTCCCCAGAGGTTTAATCAGAACAACTTTGGTGATCCCCCGACTTTTCCTCTAGCACCACATGAGGTTGACATTTATGGTTCGGAGTGAAATGTCTGACAATTATTGGATGGATTGCCAGGACATATGTTACGGACATGTTCCCCAAAGGATCATTTGTGATAATTTGAATGATCTCCTAATTAGGGCTGTGTATTGGCAAGATTCTGGCGATACGATACATATGATGATACAGGGGTTACGATTCAATATGTTACGATACTGTAAGTGAGGCGATATATTGCGATTTTTTTATCTAATTTTAGGAAAACTGTCATGGTAAGGAACAAATGCATAAAATCTGAGAAAAAAAAACAAAACAACTTTTTTATGCAATCAGAACAGTGGGATCTGCATTTGCATTTATCACAGTCCCTGTAACATCCAACATTATAGCTCTACTGTGAGAGGGCACATACACTGAGAGGACACATCTCTTTGCAAATGTAGTATTACAAAGCAAAATATTGCAATATTTGATTTTTTCTATATTTTCTTACACCCCTACTCCTAATTTGTTATCTAGCACCATCATTAGTCAGCATTTTATTTTGTTCAATTCTTTAGTTTATGACCAGGTGGCAACCTCCAGATCTGACCCTCTCTCTTGTCACTTCTGGTTGCAAAAAACCAAGAAGTCCACAAACCAATGGGTGACGTCACGGTGACAACGTTCACTTCTTACATACAGTCTATGTTTATGACCAATACCTGCAAAACCAACATTCTCATCAGCCTCAGCTGTACCTTGTGTTTCGTGCTGATTAGCTAATGTTACCATGCCAACTAAACTAAGATGGTGAACATTGCAAACATTATACCTGCTAAACACCAGCATGTTAACATTGAAATTGTGAGCATTTTGCTATGCTGACGTTTGCATTTAGCTCAAAGCACCTCCATGCCTCGCTAGCATGGCTGTAGACACTTTGTCAAATTCACATCTTTACTTTGTGATTATGTAGTCTCTCAGCCATACTGACTTTTAAATATCTGGTCTTGTCATGCTGTCAAAAGGAAATAATTGGTAAATGTGTAATTCTAGGGATCACAAACTACCCTGGTGGGTAATCCTGGTCTGCAGGCTGTGGAAACAGAGAGCATTTCACAGTCAATGACAGGTCTTTACATAACTCTATGTATGCAGTCAGAAATGTGTGCGCCTCCGGCGGAAAGGCAGATCACGTAGTTGATCATTTGAACAGCAGGGAAGCAAGGCACGATGCAGCCTCTAACTCACATTAAGGCAATATCCATCAGTTTGCAATTTGTCATCTCGCTAGCGCGGAGCAATAAAGTGAACATGACACATTATTCAGGACTGCCATGATGCATCCGTGTAGGGGTCAAGGGAAGAGTTTGGTAATAATCAATCATTCTGCTTTCAATGCCACTAGTTAAGGCTTCACCTAACAATAGTTTTCTCTATTGATCAACGTAGCAACGTTTGTATAAAATTTCAATTGTTTACTCTATGAAATGTCAAAAAATAGTAATACAAAAATGTTTAACTTGCACAGCAGCTGGATTCTCATAAGATCACTCAAGAACCGCGGAATCATGCATAAATCCATTTTGTCAAGCTTCAAGTAATCTGTTTGTGTCTGAACCACAGTGATTCAGACCAATCAGCATCCTGTGAGGAGATACTGGCAGCTACGGCGTGGCTTAAGTGTGTGTGAGGCAACACAGAGAGCTGAGCGTTGACAACAATGAGGTTAGCGTAGATGCTACAATAACATCCGTTCTATCAGAACTGAAGAGTATTTCTTCATTGAAAGAAGAGAAAAGAACTTGAACACTTGTCGGACCCCAGAAAGACTAGCTGGCGTCATGGCGTCAGCTAATGGGGATCCTAAAACTAGATAAACCGAAGGCTTTTCTCCATTGGAAGCAATGTTTCTGCTCTTCTCCCAACTGGCTTCGGACGGAGTTTGATTAACAGATGGTTCATCAATCACTTGCCAAGTATTTTTAATGTTTGTCCCCCAACTAGAGTTGTTCCGATACTGATACCAGTATTGGAAATGCATCTGATACTGCCCAAAATTCGGTATTGGGTATTGGCGAGTATGCCAGTCTATGCAGTGATCCGATACCATAATTTATTAACCCAGAAGAAAATCAGCTTAACTGGAAATCAATTATTTGCTGCTCCAAAACAATATCCATACATGGTAAGTAGCAAGCAGCTGTTAAATAATAATAAAGATTACTATATATTTCTTTTATCACGCTGGTATCAGCCGATACTGCAAGTTCAGGTATCGGAATCGGTATTGGTAAGGAAAAAGTAAATTGGTATTGGAACATCTCTACCTTCAACTCCAACAAAGCTAACCGGGTGGGTAGAATAGCTGAATCCCTTTCTACCAGCAGTATTTATTATAAAGCAACTTTTCTTGGAGCCTAGTTTTTAAAAAATATCCTTTTAAACTCACATCCTGTGCAAATGTTGTGCCTTGATCAAGATTTCTTTGAAAGTGGTGGGAGCAGTCTCCTCCCTATGCCAGCATTGGCCCACATCTATTTGATGCTAATGCTTTACACCAGGCTTGGCATTATCTTTAATATGTACTGAAACACAGATTGAAGTGCACCAAGTAAAATGATTTCTGCTCATGGCGGTTTGCAGTGTGAATATTTGCTCTGTGGGTATTTGGCCTTGTGCGGAGAGTTGTTCCGTTCAATTTGTTTTTTTATGATCCTCTATCTGCACTGCAGCTGTGTGTCTTTGTGTCTGCGTGTATGTGCTGCTTACTTGACAAGTGTAAGGTTAACAGAAGCAGAGAGGTGTGTCATGCCTCTTGACAGTCTTGACAGTCACACACTACAAGGCTCTGAGAGCAACACACCATTTTCCTCCACCTATTACTGCATGTCTGTATCTGTATCTTTGCATGTACAGCCATAACTGGGGTTAACTGAGGTCGTACTTTCCTTTCATGAAAGAACTCCGGCATCATCTAGTCAGTGTTGACCAGCCCCTGACATGATATACTGGTGTAGTTCAGCTGCCGTATGGGAAGACATTTCAGACGTGATTGGATCCGATGTGATAGTGGCGATTTAAATCAAACAACCACCATGGTTTAATATTGAAGCCAGTATGGACGTGCTCTAATGGCCACTAGATGCTTCTTTCTCAATGTCCACGAAAACTTGAAGTGAACTGTCGAGGGAACCAGGGTGGTGCTAACTTCCTGGTTGGCCTACAAAAATATGTCATTCCTGGAGCCCTCTATTGCAATGGAATTAGGTTGCTAGGCAACAGCTTGGGTCCATGTTTCTTCCTATCAGCTGATGTCATTCAAATACATTGCAACCGGGAATAAACTGGGACACATTTAGAACGCTTACGTATAAAACTATATCTATTGTATATTTGTGACATCACAAATATACAATATATACTGTATGGTAGATTTGTGACCTCACAAAATTACAGAAATCCGTTTCTGAATATGGGCTGTTTGTATTTCTCCATGGATTGAGCGTCTCAATACGTTAACAGTTTTTATACAGCACTTAAAGCTTTGTAATAAAAAAAGACATGAAAATCTCACTTTTTACAATATGGGACCTTTAATACCAGTCTTAGTGTTTTCCTTCTGATCAACATGGTCGAAGAACCAGTCGAGGCAGATGGCCGCCCACCCAGAGGCTGGTTCTGCTCAAGGTTTCTACCCGTTAAAGGGGAATTTTTTCTTGCCACTGTCACTCATGTTGGGTCTCTGTAAATTATAGAGTACGGCCTCAATCAACTCTATGTAAAAAGTGTCTTGAGATGATTTGACAATTGAGATGATTTGACAATTGATATAAATAAAATTGACGTGACTATATTTTTATACCCCCGCGACAATGTAGTCGGGGGTATATAGCGCTCTGTGTCCTTCTCCGTCCGTCCGTTAGTTACACTTTCGTTTACGGAGCAGAACTCGGAAACTATTTAACTTAGGAACTTCAAATTTGGTATGATGGTTGAAAGTGTGGTCTAATTGTGTCTTTTGGGGGTTAGAAGTCCAGAGTGCCCAAAATCTTTGAAATTTTGGCCAAAAACTGTGATTTTTTTACTCCAATTTCGTTTCCAGAGCAGAACTCGGAAACTATTTCACTTAGGAACTTCAAATTTGGTATGATGTTTGAAAGTGTGGTCTGCCTTTTGGGGGTTAGAAGTCCAGGGTGCCCAAAATTTCAAAAAGTTTGGCCACCCTGGACTTGAATAAGGTGAGCTAATAACAAGCTACATTGTGCTCAATAGATTTATTACATTAGTTCCAAAAGGGCTAAACCTTTGGCCCTACTTTAGTAGGAGTCAAGCAGTGAGCGGAGGTATGAGAGCCATGCTCACTTTTGCCTTGTTTAAACTATTTTCTAAATTCTTTTGTATTGTTGTTTCATTCCTGCAGCTCCCTATCCTGGCCTCCTCTGTTGTCAGTCTTTATTTCCTGGAGCTGACGGATATTTTCCAGCCGGTACATTCTGGGTACAGTTGTAGTGACCGCAGTCTGTCTCTGCCCTACATCCTGCCCAGACAGGAAGTCTGCCCACTGCCCCTGCTCTTCAGCCTGGCCTTCGCCGCTCCCACCGCCACTGTAAGTAAACCACCACACTGGACCTCACAGTAACATCTACTTGTGTGATTATACATGTGGGGAGTGACCCAGCTGGTGTCCACACTAAGGCAAAGGCCTTATTAAAGCTGTTTCTATGAACTAGTGTTTCTCCATTACTCTTTGAATAAACCACGTGAATATTCCTCTTCTGGGTTAATTACATCCTAATGTAGACAAATACATGTAGTGGAGGATGTTTCAATGGGAAAGACATCTTCCCACAGCCAGAAGTGGTCTCCTACATGTTGCAGATTTAAAATGTGCCCATAATGCTGTGGGAGTCTGTCTGGCCACACTGAGACGAGCACAAGTGAAAGCACAAAGCTGTTTCCATGCAACACCACCGTTTGATGGGAACAAGCCAGCCATTTTAACCATGCTGACTAGAAGCCTTTTCAACTAACTGCCATTTGTTGAGTGAAATTGCCCAGTGCAGCTCTCAGTAATGACTTTCTTTCTATTTTCAATTCATGTTAAAGTTGCTGTTGTGGTAATAGGAGAACACAACCATGAAATACCTCAAATTCCCAGTTAAGAATGTCTATGACTTCACAGAGGTCATAGAATCTAATTTAATGTTGGAGGTCAGATGTCCAGGGCCAGAGTATGAAATTGGACGTCTTTGCCAACACTTGTCTTCAGCACAATTGAATATCAACTGGAGTCTCAAACAGGTTCAAAGAATTCACTGGAGATGGTCAGAGTTCAATGCAATAGAGCAGTGGTTCTCAAACTATGGTACACGTACCACTGGTGGTACGCGGAGGAATCTCTGACTATCAATTCCTCTGTATTGATGCTTTCACAAATGCACAACGACGCATACGCACGCTGTATTACGTTTCAGTTTGTTTTGTACAGCAGTCACGGTGAAGAGAAGAAAAAAAAGCGCTCAAAGCATGGTGCTACTAAACCTGAGGGGTGCACCCTATTTTTCCCTGATAAAGCGACACTGTGAACAACAAATCTGTGTTGAAATCAGCATGAGGAGAGTCAGTAATGTTAGCTGTTAGCAGCCGGTGGGCAGCACAGTCCTGACTGGCTAAATACCAGAGATACGAACGTTAACGGAGGTGCCATTGAGTTATTATTATGAGGCGTTCAAAGTCGGCTCCGGAAAAATTACTATTGGGCGAACATAAATTACAATGTTATCATGATGTGTTCAAATGTAATCTTGTAAATTGTAGTTTTGGTGAGAAACTTGAATAAATCCTGTTGTTAGGAGACGTTTTCACATCAATATAAAATAGATAATAGAGAGAGAATTATGACCTGTTTAACTTCCTAACACTAGCTCTAAGCAGCTTGCCAAGATTTTTTTAATCAAAGCAAATATTTAAATAATCATAATCATTTGAATTGTGTGTTTTTATGCAAACAACTACTATAGATGACAATAACAAAGTACAGTACAGTACTGTGTACATTAGGCTACCCTCCCTGCCCAGAAAAATAGGCCTTTTTGGAACTGCAGTGCAGGTTGTTATATTTTGACGTGCTGGGGGATTCTCTGTTTTGTTCATTTTTTTAATGGAAACATTACTACCCAAAACAGTCAGGCCTGTACAGTTCAAAACCTCCTGCATATAATGTCATTTTCTTAATAATCTACTGTTTGAAGTGATTTTCAGTAGAATAAATGCTGAAAAAGAAGTGTGCAGTATGTTTTCTATAAATTAATGTAGTGATAAAATAGAGGTTACGTCTGACAGAATTTGTTTGGCCCCCGGCAACAATCTGGGTTTCTCATACGGCCCCCCAGGAAAAATAATGTCCCACCCTTGGTCATAATGGTGGTACTAGGAGAGTCAAATAATTTCTGAGGTGGTACGTGGTGTAAACAGTATGAGAACCGCTGGTCTAGAAGGAATCTAGCTGTGTCAGGCCTGTTTCTCTGAAAATTACAGAAACTGAGTTTCCTGTTTCCAGAAATCCGATTACTCAAGAAAGCCCAGTGTAACATAAGTTCATCTAAACACACTACTTATATCAGAGAGCCAGCTCATCTGGTTTACCTTCTCTGCTTGGGTTTTAACTTAATTGTGCTGCAAGTCTTCACATTTTGAGATTAAATAAAGTACATTTTTGTCCTTTGAAGCAGTAGGTTGACAAAAAAAAATAAAAAATACTACTGGCTTTTCCCAGAGCATTTTGCAGTTTTGCTCTTTTTTTGCATTTTATCTTCTATTTGTTGTGTAAATAAACAGACTGAACCATAAAGTCTGTCAAATTCAGTTACGGTAAATGGAAAATGAACTTGCATTTATATAGCCAGAGGGGCGAGCTCTACCTCTGAGCCACAGCCGCCCTCCCCCAGCCATGATAGTAGGATATTAGCAACAATCAATGGTCCAGTAATATTTCATGTATTTTGTGGATCAGACAAATCTATCTGGTGATGATGAAAGAGTGAAAATCTGCATTGCCAACAGTCTTTTGTTTGTCTTTTGTGAATAGATTCTCATAGGCGAAGCCATTCTGTATTGCTATCTGTCCAGGAGGTCATCAGCCACTCAGACGGAGGCTAACATCAATGCTGCAGGCTGTAATTTCAACTCCTACATCCGCAGGGCTGTACGCTTCATAGGTGGGAGGACATACGTGTTGTACACACACAACTGATTACATGCATGTTTTCAGGAAACAGCTGTAAGAGTAACATAAAAATGTCAGAATATGAGTGGATACAGAATTAAAAATGCAATAAAATACAAAGTTGTACAAGGTTACATGTTCTACTAATCCAGTGTTGTAAAATGGATTTTCCACAGGTGTCCATATCTTTGGCCTGTGTGTGACAGCACTGATAACCGATATTCTCCAGCTGTCCACTGGTCAACACACCCCCTACTGGTTGGATGTATGTAAACCCAACTTGACCCACATTAATATGTCCACTTGTGATGAAGCTTTTATTCTGGAGGATATCTGCTCTGGACAAGACAGCGGGCTCATCAATGCTGGGAGGTAAAGGCTTTTGTTTTACCGGGCGAGTGACTGTGTGTGGGAGAGTGTGTGTGAGTGAACTAGTGAGTGTGTCAGAGGATGTGTGTGGGTGAGTGGGTGAGTTTACGGAGTCATTTTTAAGGTTTAGTTTTAGCACATTTCTCACACATGCACAGGCTACGATCTTCTTGTAGCTCTCAGTCCTGAACTAGTTTTCTTTGTTGTAATGGTTGCAAACCTGCTCCTAGGACAAGTATTGAAACGTAGAAAACATGAGCTAAATAGTAGGACACAGTGCCACTGTAGGCCACTGTACCAAAGAATGTATATTGCCAAAAGTCAATTGATCCATTGCAACATCAACGCCCAGCAGCAGAGCTACGCCTCTGCCATTTTGGACTGAAAGCGACTACCGGATGCCAGTAAAACGTCCACCTGCAATGTGCCGTACAAAAAAAGAGCAATACGACTTCCTCTCCACACCAAACAGATAGAGCCAGAGCAACACAACCTCCTCTCCACACCAAACAGATAGAGCCAGAGCAACACAACCTCCTCTCCACGCCAAACAGATAAAGCCAGAGCAACACGACCTCCTCTCCACGCCAAACAGATAAAGCCAGAGCAACACAACCTCCTCTCCACGCCAAACAGATAGAGCCAGAGCAACACAACCTCCTCTCCACCATTGAATCTTGAGAGAGTACCATATTTGTTTCTAATTTGATTTATTGATTGCTGTCGGGATGTAAAGAGAATGTTTTTGAAGAAGATTAACAACTATAGCTTTAAGGGATAACTGTGTTTGCTCCCTGCATCCCACTGTTGCTGTCAGTTACATTGTAGGTTGAAGCTACTCTCATTATGCAGCTCTCACTTTACTGTAAATGCCACATTAACTGTGAAGACCACAGTTTTCCTGCCCACTCCATCGTCAGCTTCAGTGGCAGCTTCTATTCCCCCCCTCACCACATGCATGCACTAAGAATTCAGGAAGCTTGCAAAGCATTTGCTGAATGTTAGACTTCCAAATTGTTGCCACATTTTTATAGTTTTCAAAAGATTTCACAATCCAAAGTTCATTTATGTATAACTGACAATCGTGTAGCAAGACTTTCTTTTTATGTGCACTTGTGCATGTTGGCTGATTTCGTGGCTTCAGATGATCTAATTGCAATACGGTGGATTGAGCGCTACAGCTAAGTTTGTGCATCAAGTAGCACAGTGCAGTTCCGTCGCCCATTGTTGCTTGTGTTACCACCTACTGCTGCTGGGGGGTATGGAGGAAATCAAATATGACAATATATTTGACCAAATACCACAATGTCAATATTTGACCATTGGTGCTGATGGAAAATATTTACACAATAAGATTTTTGATCAGTAATCATCAGTAATGTGGATATAATGACTGAAGTGTAAAAGACAAATAATAAAACAGCTAGAAAGTCTGGTAAAATGTCATCACTTTACTGTAATGTAGCCTTTAAAACCAGGAAAAGACAGCCATATTACGACATTACTATGTCCAAAAACTAAGACCATATCTGGTGTCATATCATGATATCAATATAATATCGATACATTGCCTACCACCTTCTAAGTCATCTGTTATCATAAAGTACACAGAGCAGTCTTCATAGCGTTAGATGGCAGAGGAACACAGTCCTCTCTAAAATCCCATAAATGGAACATTTTCCCAAAATCCTGCACACTTTTGCCTCCAGTAAACCGTCTGACACAGCAGCAGGCTGTAGCAGAAATGATACAGAACGTTCTGTGCTCCTCTCTAAACACCAGACTGGTTAGCTGTTCCACACAGATTCTTAGTTTGTGTGGTGAAATTATCTTCAGTGTAGCAGGCGTTCTCAGGACGCATCCTGAGCTCCTTCAAAAATCTCAGGATATTTATTTAAAAATTAAATCTCAAAACACCACGTCTGCTGCATAATTAAAAAAAAATGTTTTTTCTGTAAACTATGCATTCTATGTAACTATGTATTCTATAACTCTGTTTTATTACAAACGGTTGCCTGTCTCTCAAAGGTTGCAGTTTGTAGTTGTGAAATTATTGTGCATATGTAATTAGATATGACTTCCTGAATGTAACCTGTTCAATCATTTTAGAGAACAAAACAATGGGCGTCAAGGAAAAACTGAAAAACATTTTATTGTTACTGTAGCTGTAGCTTAACTGAAGATATATCCCAGTCTAAGTATTTGGTAACATATTTGGGGAGCTGAGTATTTGTGCCTTGACCAGGTGGCAACCTGCGGCTCTGAAAAGTGCCTTAAACTTGCATCCTTTCTGTTAGGGCTGGGACGATTCACCTATCTCCTGATTCAATACTATCACAATACTTTTACCAGAAATGAAAAAAAAACAGAAATGACACTTTCAGTCACTTCTTCCTAGAGGACTTTTCGTGTAAAAATAAAACTCAAGACTACATACAGTTTCAATGTAAAACCATTAATTAATGCTTCATTATATCATTTCTTAAATGTATTAACGCAACTTGCAATTTTTAAGTCGTAGCGGGCTCAGTTTTAAATCTAGAGCAGAGACTGGCATCATGTGAAACTAGAAAACCTAACCATGTAAAAATAAAAAAACGTGTCATACTAGCTAGTCATGAAGGAGGTTAAGTAGCGCTTCAAACTTGAAAAACTGTCATGGCTATATTCAAAGGGGTCTCTTGACCTCTGACCTCCAGATATGTGAATGTAAATGGGTTCTATGGGTACCCACGAGTCTCCCCTTTACAGACATGCCCACTTTATGATAATCACATGCAGTTTTGGGCAAGTCATTGACACTGACAGCTGTTGTTGCCTGTTGGGCTGCAGTTTGACATGTTATGATTTGAGCATATTTTGTATACTAAATGCAGTACCTGTGAGGGTTTCTGGATAATATCTGTCATTATTTTGTGTTGGTAATTGATTTCCAATAATACATATATACATACATTTGCATAAAGCAGCATATTTGTCCACTCCCATGTTCATAAGAGTATTAAATACTTGACAGATCTCCCTTTAACCTACATTTTGAACGGATAAAAAATGTGTTATTAATTATTATTATTATTATTATTTAACTATGGACAATCATGCGATTAATCGCGATTGAATATTTGAATCGATTGATAGCCCTAATAATCAGACACAATTAATAAGACACACTGCAGTATCAGCATGATGTATAAAACTTTAGTTTATTACCAGGGTAATAACTTTTGTAATATTTGTGCTTTGGGCTACAACACACATCAGAGGTCTAGAGTTGTTGCCCTCCTTGTGTCCTTCATGAACTGCATTTATTAAACACCTGCTTGGGCAGATACCACCACGCACACGCACACGCACACGCACACGCACACACACCCACACACACACGTCCAAGTTTCTTTGAAAGTCACTTCCCGTTGCAGATGAATATTCAGCGTTGTCCTTAGCTGTCTGAACATAATAATTATCAACACTCTTGTCTTTCTTTTTTCCTTTATAGGAAGTCTTTCCCCTCCCAGCATGCAACTCTAGCTGCCTTTGCTGCTGTCTACATCTCAGTAAGTGGTTAATATACACCCTCCTATGTAGACTGAGATTTGTGGCTGACCATGTCACCTAAAATCTAGCCACAGAAATGTAGAATTTGTAGGCAGTTTTTGCCAGTTTCAGTTGTAAGTAATTTACAAATGTTTAGATATCTGAACAAATGTAATTTAACCGCAGTTGTGAATTGAATTGTCTGTTTTTATATCAACATTAAAAGATCAGGATTGGCTCATGTGAAATTGTGTGTTTCAGATGTACTTCAACACGGTGCTGACCGACTCTGCCAAGCTGCTGAAGCCTCTCCTGGTATTCTCCTTCGTCATGCTGGCCATCCTGGCCGGGCTGACCAGGATCATCCAGTTCAGAAACCATCCCGTCGACGTCTACTGTGGGTGGTTACTGGGAGCTGCCATCGCCGTTTATCTGGTAACAATTAGCCAGACACAAGCATTTTGATATAACTTTCTTGTGTAGCTTACTTACTTACTATCATGCAAAGCCATTCTGCTCTTAAAAAAGAGAGAAGTTGTGTCATGCTGAGGAGACAGAGGATGGTCACAGTATAAATTAACCTTGCTCCTCAACCAGTGGGTAATGTTACTAAGTTACTTACTAACTAGCCATTAATGCCACATTGATGTGTGCCTGTGAAAACTTGTAGTGCTGCGATGGTGTGTGAACATTCTGTGCCAACATTCAGATAATATCTGCCTCTCTTGCAGCTCAGGTAAAGCCTGTTGGGTAAACTGAGATCAAATAAAACAGAGCAGCATCTTATGTTCATTACCAGCTAGTAGCTACATGTATCTGCCAAAAACCTGTCTGTTCCTGTCCAAGTTGGTTTGTTGCGGAAAATCAAAGGATAGCAGTCGGAACCATCTTAGATCTTAACCCCATTTAGATTGGTTCCCTATAGCCTAAGCCTCGCCTTCACTATGCAATTCTGTCTGCCACCGGGTATGAAGGCTTGATTTTTTTTTACTAGTTTTACTCTGCCTTTATCAGAGCATGAGATCGGCTTTCTACTTCAAACTGGGATTTTTACAGTTATTGCTTGCTTTGGCATTAGCCAGGCTGCTAGCAGTAGCCATGTTGCTAACTAACAAACATCTACATTTGTTTCTGGAACAAAAGAAACCAACATCTATGATTCGTTGTCCATTTGGTAATCTACAAAGAACACATTTTCTTGCGGGTTTCTTTTTAATACGAGCAGTGGTGAAACTTAGTCTACCATATTGTTATATCCGATCCAGTTGTCCTTGCGACAGTGGCGCCAACAATATAATATATTATATATAATATAATAATACCACTTTGAAACGCAACAGGTTGAAATGTTTTTTGCCACTTTAAATGCAGTTGCAAATTTCCCCACTGCGGGTCTAATAAAGGAATATCTTATCTTAACTAATCTGTGGTGGCATTTAGGCTAGAAGTAGTCCAGAAAAGTTGACCAAGGTTGTTCAAGCTCATGCCAGCTGTAATTGGAAGAAAGTGTTAAGTTGAGGATTGGTCGATTTTCTTGAAATCTCAGTGGGTTGTGATATTTCGTTCCAAAACAGTGGTTGCAAATTGAGTTTGATAAATCAGAAATTACATTGATCAACAATAACCCAGGGGTGATACATGACAAGGTATGATATGAGAAAATAATGGATGAGGCCGAGGCATTTCCTCTATTGATTCCGTTGTTTTCTATTTTGGCACACTTCTTATCCATCTTAAATTATTGCCACTTTCCAATAGTAGAAAGAGAGAAAGGCTACAGTGTGTTTAATAATTAACCATTTTATAAACAATTGTTTAACTCTCACAATCTCACCAGTGATACCACGTGCTACAGTTGCTACGGTTACCTGCAAATTTATGTTGTGCCAGTTAGGAGACATGCTATGCAGAGGTCATGCATTGGCATTGCAGGACACGTACTGGTATGGTGTGTTATTCAGTGGAGTTTTATGGGCTGAAAGTAGACATGGATGTTCAACTCTTGTGTAGAAACTGGTAGATATTCGCACAGTATATTTGATACCTCCCACACACCATCACCCTCAAGCCCACACACGGATAAACATGTCCAGCATACACTCAAACAGACATGAGCGGTACTGAAGCAGTTACACTTGTGAGCAGACGCACACACACACACATACATACACACACACACACACACACACACACACACACACACACACACACACCCCAACACCAACACAGCCCTGTTCAGCTGCCTACATCTTTGTTGTTCTGCCTTCTCCTGCAGGAAGAAACGCTGGCTACAGATATGAGAGGTTGTGCTCCGGAACATCAAGTCTACATCAAATGATGCACAATCAGTCACTTAACACGGTTTAAAATCAGTACATCTCACCAGTGGAGGTCCCTTTTTTAATGCAAATAGAGAATTATTGACCAGGAAAAGAATCTCTGTGACTAATTCAAAGGGTACCTTTGGTATTTTTGGACCTGGACCCAATTTTCCTATGTTTTTGTGTCTAATGGGGACAACAATTTCTGAAATTGATGCAGTATTGAGGGAGAACGCTGTAACAAGCTGTGAGGGCAAGCGAGCAGCGTCAAAGTAACGTTACGTCCACTAAAAGTGCTTGTTTTTGCCACTGACAGGCTCAGATTGTTTTTAGAAGTGTCTGACAACATTATGGAAAGGACCCTACAGAGGAATAAAACCTTTTTTTTATCTTTCACTTGATCCGATCTGTTTGTTATCGTGCCCATGTCCTGCTCAAGGAGAAGAGTCGTTGTGAAATTTGAATATCCGTATACTCTGGCTCCAATAAACACGAGCAGCCATTGAGTTCAAAGACCTCATTTATCATCAGAGTAGAAATGTAAAGAAAAGTAGATAAATGGAGGCTGATTGTCGGCCTCCACTTGTTTCTGTGCTGCAGTGCATCAGTACTGCACTGTTTTGTTTTTTTATTCCAGTTACACTGTTTGGACAACATGTTTGCCACTATGTAGATCTAACCACGTCACATGCTTTTTGTATATTGTTGGTAAACAGTCAACCTAGTTACGCTGGTTTACTAAATGGATTTTTATTCAAATGAACTATTATATAACAAACATGACCAATGTCAGCATTTAAAAGAAAAAAAAAGAAGCTTTGTTTCATCTTTAGTGGCAAGAGCACCGCCATGTTGCAGTACTCCAGCCTGTGACGTCACCAGGTTGGTCGGCTCAGCTGAGTTACACAGATAACAGCGGTAGAGAGACCGTGAAAGACGGAGACTGAGGAGACACGGGACAGAAGAAACAAGAGGGGACACTATTGTATTGTTCCTGGATGTAAGGACAAAACAGTCCATTTCATAAACTGCTGCTGAAACAGAGATCAGTAACGTTACTGCAGCGCTGGCTAGTGGCACTGAAAGAGCCCTCTGACAGGCACTGAGTCCAGCTGCTGCTGACTGTCTCTCCATCTCCCGTCCTCTCCTCCTCTCTGATCACCTGTCTCTGTCTCTGTCTCCCCATCTCCCGTCCTCTCCCCTCTCTGATCACCTGTCTCTCCTCCTCTGCTGTCTCATTCAGACCATTCAAAGACAGGGTCGCTAAGAAAATGAATGCCTGAACCACTACTTCTATTCTGAAGCCCACGTTATAGCGTTTGTTTACGTAACTTGCTGGTAGCTTCTGCTAGCTAGCTAGCTACCGGCTCAACATTAGCATACCAAAACTCCCATCACAAAGTAAAGCTTATCTCCAAAGCAAACACCAGAGACTATCTGCCTAATGTCACCTGCATTCTCCTTAACTAACTATCTAATTTGGTTATACTCCCAAACCGACGCGCACATGCACCGACCCGGTGGGCTGCTGTCAGCCACAGCTCCGAGCAGTGTTTACGGGGGAGCTCCAGTTGTTGCTCCGTGGTGTCCGTCAGCGTGGTAGTATAACCGAGTGAGTGAGTTCGTTAGTTAAAGGAGAATGCAGGTAGATTATTTTTTTGATACAATGCCCCCTACAGTTTGGGAGAATACCGGTTTGCCGTGAGGAAAAACCCACACGGAGTGGAAAAGAACCAAACCTTTCCTCGACACTATTCTGCGTCAACTCATGTCTTTGCGACCGTCCGTTGCGTAAAGCATAACTGGGGCTTCACCCTCCTCCTCCTGGTCTGCCAAGGCAGGTGAAGGAGGTGTGTGCGTAGAGGCCAACAGTCCTCTGCAGCTTACTTGCTCTATCTCTCATGGTATTACTACAGGTCTATATCACATTTCCATATTTGGAATATCGTTTTGGAGTGATCCAATCACCTAAAGGGATCTGATTTCAATCCCTCAAGTAACTAAACCCCGCCTAAACATTAGGTGTCACTTGCAAATGCATCATCTCACTGATGATAAAGACGCTGTAACTTCCATTTCACTGTGACTTTAGTAAAGGCTTTTGTGTGGGACTGAGGAGCTGACATGGCTGCCACCTGAAACTGGATTTGCCAAACTCTCTTTTTTTATGCTAATGTCTTTGCTGCATGCTCCTCTGTGTCTCACTGTATGTGTGTGTTTGTATGCAGGGTGTGTATGCAGTGGGGAATTTCCAGCCCAGTGAGGATCGGTCCAGAAGTCGAGCATCTACCCCCACCCTGAGAGAGCCCCCCCTCTCCTCCCTACCCAATGTCAGCCAATCAGCAATTAGCAACAGCCACCAAGGTAAAACCATGCCTGCCGGGTGTCACCCTGACATGTCAACTACTAGAATACATTTCCATAAAAAATGTTACACATAACTCTTATTATGATATGAACAGAGGACATGGTGGTTAAGCTGAATTTGGGCATGCTAATGCACTGAGTACGATAGCTGTTGTCTCTTCATGCAACACATTCTCACTCCCAACTAGTCTAATACCGACACTCAGTCAGTGCCCGTCCGCGTCTACCTACGACGCTCGAGGTACAGGTCAGTTTTGGACGTGTCAAGGACAGCGTGTCAATTTACGCTCATTACACGGACAGCGTCTTTTCAAAATAAACTTCCGTCTTCGCAGGAAGACATTGGAGTTAGTTGAAAGCCTGATGTGTCTCATGCAGATGCTAAAGGGTGCCTCCTAGTGTCGGTTTCAGATAACGAGGGCTATTGACAAGACGTCGGTATTTGACGAGCTGGGAGTGAGAACGTGTTGCTTTACGCATAGTCTGCAGCTGGTAGAAGTAAAAATTCATCCATGGAGTTTTTATCTTGGCTCATATACTTCAAAACCCCTCATTTTGAATTATGCTAAATGGCCATACTTCTTTTCAGTACAACAGGCTGCCTGTATTCTATTGGAAATTATGGATTAAGGATTAAAAGATTGGTGGAATTCCTCAAGTCAGCAATGTTGATGAAATCTCATTTCAAATTTATATTTTGATTCATGAAAAGCTGTTTTAAATACTTAGGAACTTATATACACACCACTGTACGTCCACTTTAATTTGATAGATAACACAGATTGTGTTTTTTAAAAAAGCTATGGAGAGGTTTCACCTACTCAGGAAGCTTTTTGACTTCGGGGTGAGCCAGAATATTCTTGAATTGGTGTCCAAAGAATCTGGTGGAAAGCATCTTGTCTTTTAACATTGTCTCTTGGTAGGCTATGGACACTTGAATGTCAAATGTAAAGGGAAACTGTCAAGAGTGGTTAACACAGCCAGTAAAACTATAGGGAAACTACAGATGCTACTAAGCAGCAGGCATGTACTGAACACCAAGATGAAAACTCTTGACATAAAAAGTTATCCGTCTCATCCATTGTACCCACAATTTGACCTACTTCCCTCAGGAAGGCGCTTTAGACTGCCATGAGCCACTAAAAATGTCTACAAGAAATCATTTGTCCCAAGCGTTGTTAAATTATTGAGTATATAGTTAATCGTAGCCTACAGGGTCACCCCCACCCTCAACCCCACCCTTCGCTGAACGTGCACATTTGTCTCATGTTTTGCGGAATTTGCACATTGTACATTTGTAACAGGCCTACTGAATTGTATTTGATTGCATATGATAGAAGTGCAAGCTCCTCAAATGTTTTTACTGTTTCCTACTATTGTCTTATTTGTAATTCATGTTGATTGTGGTGAAGCCATAGAAAGACACTTTTATACATTGTGGACAGTTGTTCTTTTTTCATTTTTGAATGATGACTTCCGATGAGTGCGCTAACTTCAAATCATCCCCTTTTTAACCTGAAGATTACCGTTATCCACTTCAAGGTCACCACACCCTGGCTCCCAGCCAACCAGAGCCCATCATCACAAGGACCTCTTCCCACACTTTGTCCCCCAACCAATCAGAGCCCATGCTGACGCGCAGCGCCTCCTACCGAGAGCCGTCTCTGTCCAATCTGAAGAGAGCCAGTGCTGAGGTGGAGGTGATAACCCCATCCAGTCCCCTGGGCAACCAGGACAACATGATGACCTTCAGTAGCAGCACACTGCCAAGGTAAGGGGCTAAAACTTTGCTCACCCACAATACATCAGAACAAACCATTATGTCTTGTACTTCAGGGTGTGGGTGGGTGAGAAGTTAACGGATGATGCCGAGTCCTCAGACAATCTCTTCATTCAGCAGCAATATCCCACACAGTGACTAAATCACCCTACATTGGCTATAACACAGCTACAAGTAGTGACTAAACAGCTCGTCTTGTCACAGCTGTCAGTCCTCTGTGGTCAGATCATGGAGGAAGGCAAGGTTGACGGTTCTAATCCCAGTTCCTACTGTCTGCATGTCGTAGTGTCTCTGAGCGCTTCACAGCAGCCCAGTGCTCCTAAATGCAGAGGTCAAATTGCCTGTATGTACCTGTGGGTATATGATGATTATAATAAAGTTTAAGTTTATTAATCCAGGGGTTCTCAAACGTTTTGGGGCCAGAGAGCCCTTACAGGGAAGAAAATTCAAGGACCCCCTCATAATCGTATCACCGATAAAGCATATGGTCACTACCCTTCGTACTACTATTGGTATTCTAAAACTTTCCAACTGAACTGACTCAAAAATAAAGCTAGCTGGCTAATAAGCTAAGCTAAGCAGCAGCAGGACCAGTTCGTTGTGCCCTGAGTGAAGTGAATGCTTTTGGTTAATGAACCAGGAAGGCCCCTCAGATCCGCCGCTTCTTCTCTTTTACTTGTTCCAACAAAGCAGAACAAAACCATTTGGTGATGCTGCTTTCAGCCTTTACACTCCCAGCCGCTGGAACAACCTTCCACAGATTTTTAAACGTAAACTAAAAACCCATCTATTTAGTCTGGCTTTTATGTAATGTTTTATAATTTTATGGTTTTTAATATTGAATACCTATTTTATTTATCATCATCATTATAGTGTTTATTTTACTCTATTTTATTTAATCATCATTTCATTGCTGATCATTATTATCTCTTTTATTCTATTTTATTTGATTAAAAATTTATTTATTATTTTAATACAATCTGGGTTTTTTGTGTAGTTTCATAATTTGTATTTATCTATTTTTATTGTTATTTTTATTTCCCCTGATTTTATTTATCTTTTATTATCTTAAATACCCATCTCTTAGTGCTTTTTTATTCAATTAACTTTTATATTGGTTGTTCTGGTGTGCATTAGTCTCTAAATCCATTTTGAACACTATTTTTGTCAATCGTCTGTCCAACACTTTGAATTGCATTTGACTTGTTTGAAAGGTGCTAAATAAATAAAGTTTGATTGATTGATTGATTGATTGATTGATTGATTGATTGATTGATTGACTGATTCATGACAGATTGAAGTGATGTGTCACAATCATATCAGAGTTTCTATTGGTCCAAAGCTAGAGTGGGTGGGAGTAATGGACACAATATGCTTGTTTTATTGGCTCAAATGTTCCCAATCTGTAGATATGCAGCTTTTAAAGATACAGCACAATTTAGTAATTTATAGCAAATTATACTGCGGACTCCCTGACAGAGTGCCACTGACCCCACTTTGAGAAAAACGGAATTAATCTACATGACCAGACAATTCATCAGAGTAGCTAATTCACTGTTTACATAATAATCAGGTCAACATATGCAGAAAATAATCATATTAATCATTTGTTATTTAATACAATTGAATCAGTCTGACCATGTGGAAACATTTTTATTGAAAATAAAAATAAATTGTTTAATTTCTTCTATTACCATGAGTAATCTGTCTGTTCCCCTGTGATCTTTGTCCGTGGTGGAAACATTGAACACACAGGAAAAGTGATTTGAGATGTGATAGAATTAACTGTTCATCTCAGAAGGAAGCATAAAGGTCTGCATGGGTGTAATTGAGAAGACAACTAACGAAATACAAAAGACACTAAAGCAGCACTGATAGAAAACCCGCAGGGCTCTGTGGAGGTTTCTGGCGTTCTCTTGGAGCACAGAGACATTTGAGTAGCTCACCATAGACCTGACCAAAAAGAGAGGGACACAGAGGGGCGTATGTGATTGTATGTGTGGTGACACACAAGATGAGCGTTGTTGAGGTGGCTTCATCCTCAGCTCCTGCCAGACATTGTCAGTGGTGATTGGCGGGTGGACGCCATGCCTCATGTAGACAGACTGTCCCCTTTGGTTCTGTTTGGCTTTTCATCTAATTATTTTTGTATTAAATGGATTTGAAAGACGGAAAGAATCAGTGGAAATTGCTTTCGTACAGGGTCATTTTCTCTTTCACGAAATGTTGAAGTGCTGTGCTACATTTTGAAAGAGAGGGCAGAGGGGGTTTGAGTCATCACGACTGGCGTTCTGACACACTCCAGAACCCACTTTGTTTTCAACTGTGTTATCTTTGCCTTTGGCCTCAAAATGTCCAAAAGTCAGTTCAGATTCAGCCGAATGCTAGCTACTAGCTCTGCACAGACAGTAACAGGCTACAATACGGATATGCAACTGGACGTGACTACAGTGTTGTTGTTTCTTCTCACAGAGAATCTGGCTCTTCAGAGTCCAGAAGTGTGTCATGGGGGAGAAAATGTAACGCCCAGAAATGACTTAATTTGTGCTCTCAAATGAATTACTCATATGCAGTAATTATATATAAAATAACATTAAAACATATTATTAAAATTTTTATTAGAGCTGTCAAAGTTAATGCAAATTAGTTTTAACGTCACAATTTTCTTTAATGTGAAGATACTGGCATCATATGAAACTAAAAAACCTCAGGAATCCATCGATACCAACCATGTCATACTAGCTTGTCATGAAGGAGGTTAAATAACGCTTCAAACTTACGCAAAATTTTGGCGAGGAAAAACTGACATGTCCATTTTCAAAGGGGTCCCTTGACCTCTGACCTCCAGATATGTGAATGAAAATGAGTTCTATGGGTACCCACGAGTCTCCCCTTTACAGACATGCCCACTTTATGATAATCACATGCAGTTTGGGGCAAGTCATAGTCAAGTCAGCACACTGACGCACTGACAGCTGTTGTTGCCTGTTGGGCTGCAGTTTGCCATGTTATGATTTGAGCATATTTTTTTTTGCTAAATGCAGTACCTGTGAGGGTTTGTGTTGTTAATTGATTTCCAATAATAATTATATACATACATTTGCATAAAGCAGCATATTTGTCCACTCCATGTTGATAAGAGTATTAAATACTTGACAAATGTCCCTTTAAGGTACATTTTGAACAGATAAAAAATGTTAATTTGTGATTAATCACGATTAACTATGGACAATAATGCGATTAATCGCGATTCAAAATCTTAATCGATTGACTGCCCTAATTTTTATGCTTCTGCGACAGTCATGGCCGGAGCCATTATGTTTACGGGTTGTCCGTCCATACATCCATACATCCGTCCATACCATTCTCGTGAACGCGACATCTCAAGAACGCCTGGAGGGAATTTATTCAAATTTGGCACAAACGTCCACGTGGACTCAAGGATGATTAGAATTTAGTCGTCAACGGGCAAGGTCACTGTGACCTCACAAAACAAGTTTTGGCCGTAACTCAAGAATTCATTCATGCTCATTATGACAATTTCACACAACTGTCTAACAGGATATGATGATGAAGTGATGACATTTTGGACAGACATGGATGTAAACTGTATCTTCACTGGTTGGCGGAGGCATTGAACCGCGAGGCGGTAATTTTAGTTGCATATGTTTAAGGATCAACGATAACAGAGCGTTGTCTGACATTTGTTCAAGAGCGTGTGTGAATGAGTATTTAGATCAGATCCTGATGGGAAAAGTTGGCACCTTACATGTCAGCCTCTGCCATCAGTGTATGAATGTGTATGTGAATGGGTGAATGCTGACATGTAGTGTGAAGTGCTTTGAGTTGTCGGAAGACTAGAAATGTGCTATGTAAATGTAAGTCCAGTCCACAAATTGGTAATTTGAGTGCACAAATTATCAGTTTATGAGAGAACATTTTATTCATTCAAGAGCATGAATTAGTAATTTGTGTGCACAATGTTATTTTTTTCTTCACGACACCCACTGGGCTCCGTACCAATATTCTATTGTGATTGTTGTTCATGGTTAGCATACTGGTAACTTGCCTCACTGGTCAGCCGAGTACAATTGCGAGTATGACATCACTTCAATGAAATGCAGATGCACTCTTGGAGCGATTGTCTTCGGTTTTGTTGCTCATAAAGTTTCTTTGCCCCTTCCTCCAGGTCCCACGGAGGCTCCTCATTGGAGGAGGGTCGCATTCCACGCCGCCACGCCTCCATCCACGCATCAATGGACTCGACCCGATCCAAACAGCTGCTCAGCCAATGGAAGAACAAAAACGACAACAGGAAGCTATCCCTGCAGGTGATGGATGGAATAAGACCAGCCTCATCCTCATCTCCTCAGAGGAACATGGAACTCCGCTGCTCCTCTGAACCTTCTGCCATGGGCCTGGAGGCAGAGCTCCGAGGTGGGATGCACCTGCCTTCACTCATCACTTGTCAGGAAACAGAGCTGCGTGCTGGGGCCCACATCCCAGCTCAGTACATGAAACTCGCAGCGAGCTCTGTTCCTATGACCAATCATAATCACATGACCCATAACGGGAGCACCGGATTGGCCGGTGGGGCCAGAGTGTCTATCCAATCCCGGCCTGGATCCTCCCAACTGGTTCACATTCCTGAGGAGGAAAACCTCACCTGCAAGGATCAGGAGAGTGAATCAGAGGACAGCATTATGGATGGGGGTGGGTCAGTGAGGGAAAAGTGGCTGAGAGTGGCTGAGAAGACCAGCATCCCCTGCAGGCCGCTCAGTGCTGGAGGACAGCCTCGTCTCATGCAGGTTAATCATTCTTTTTCTTTACGAACTTAACCTATATTTAATCTATCTGTCTGTTGTGAATCTAAAGCAAGTCAAGTGCTTGTTTGATGACATTATATGACATTCATTTAGAAGAGCATTTTGTCCAAAGCGACACACATTAGGTGCATTCAAACTCGACAGGAATAAGAGTTTTATTTGAAGTGTTTCCCTCCCAATCAAACAACCAACACCATGTTACTAGGCAACTAGAGTCCAAAAACTTGTTAACTTTTTTATTCTAAGAAAGTGCTGGCATGAGGGTGTCGAGGTGAACATAGACAGGTCTCAGCGAGGGCATCCTTTCCCCTGAAGGAACACAGGCTTGTCCAAGTTGAGCTTTAGATCAGTGGTTCTCAAACGTTTTACATCATGTACCACCTCAGAATGCGTACCACCAGTGGTGCATGTACCATAGTTTGAGAACCACTGCTTTAGGTGATGCGTTACATCCACTCTGAGATATCTGAGAAGAATAGATGGGTATCGTTAGCATATAGCAGTGTATGCTGATGTGTATGACAGCACCAAGCATTCTTGTTTAGAGGGAGAACAGGAGAGGACCCAGGACGGAGCCTTGAGGAACCCCCGGAGCCTGCATGGTTTAGACACCAATCCGTTCCAAGTCACCTATTAAGAGTGACCTGTCAGTGTCAGGTTGGGTAAACACAGAGGCTGAGACACCCAGCCTTTTAAGGGCCCAACACAGCCGACTGGCTCAGAGGTGTGAGAACAGAGGAGAGAGAGTTTACTCTGTCTATAGTTGACTTGATTGACCGATAGACAGAGATCAACCATCATCAACCACCATAATGCAAATTTTCTTTCTTTTTTTTTTTAACCAATAACTGACCCTCATTAACTGATTATTAACCGTTAACCGACAAGATTAAAATACACTATTTAGCCTAAATTCGAATGACAACAAAAATAAATGTTTTTTTTAAATAAGAAATTATTTATTTTAATGTGCAAAAGCAGCATAAACAACAACAATAGAACGCGTGGATTCACACATCGGCTGTCTACCCTGCAGCGCTGTGAACTGAATAAAATAGACAAACACGAAAATATACAACGTAAATAAATGTTTAAGTAGGCTAAACTGCAAAATGGTAGCCAGTCAGACAAAAACAAAAACACACATTGAATCATCCAGCACAGGGACCGTTACATCAGCTTTTGCGCAGATGAGCTTATTATTCTCCGGTTTCGTGTAGGAAAATATTTTGGAATTTATTAAAATAAATAGCAAATAGGCCTAGTAGTAATAATAAATATAATAATCCAATCAGTAGGCCAAGTAATAAATAGCCAAAATGATAATAAGCCAACAGGTTTTTTTTACAAAAAAAACTTTTACAGACCTCAAAATAGGCCTCAAATAAAAGAAACAGGCCAGGCCTTCCTCAGTCCTCAGCAGAGCTCTTCTACTGGTTTTTATTTAGAAAGAGCAACATGTGGCTCAGATGGTACCGATGTCCCGGGAACACAGAGATAGCGCCTCGCTAAAGTCGCCAGCCTCGGGAAGCGCGTCTGATTTTCTTTCCTCCAGTCAAGAGGATTATTATCCAATGAGGGGGGGTTGAGGTGTCCACCTCTGCCTCTGGGTCATTAGCTTGCTAGTCATTTTCAAGGAGCAACATCATGGCATTGCCCTGACGGCGTTGGCAGCAGGCATTGCAGGCACCACTGCTGTCTCATCATCTCCCCCAGTACCGCCAGTGCCAGGCTCCTCTTCGTCACCATCAGTATCCACTGCCACAGTAGTACAGATTTCCTAAAGTTTATCTTTTTGCAGCCTCTCTCTCCCTCGGTGCCAAAAAATGAAAGTGTTTATGGCGAGGGTTTGGTAACCAACTCATCCGTGTCAATCTGGGATGAAAAAAATATATCTTAATTAATTTCCCTCTTACCGATTGTTGTTGTTTTTTTACATTGGAAACTTCTATTAAGTGAATGAAGTGATGTTACGAGTTAATCTTCTTTTACTAAATCATCATTATTTAATGAATCTAACTTGTCAGTGAAGCAGAATATAGGCTATCGTTAGATAAAATAATGTTTAGATCACGTAAGTCTGAAACAATCCTATGCTCCACTACTGGAATGTAATCCTACAATTAGTATAATACTACTACTATTAGTGTAGCCTAATCTTTGTCTGCAACTGTGCAGAAATACCGGGTTTAAACACAATGAATAGGCATGCAAAAAAGGAAAATAAAAAGCTGCGCAGCATTCAAACGTTAATATATTATATTATATTTTTGAATATTTTAGGAGTTCCTTCCTATAGTAGACAAGGCTATTTAAAAAATACACTTACGCTTATATTAACTAACTCAAATTAAATGATCTTCCCCATGCGGTCACCCGAGGACTGCCGAACCTTCGCCTTCAACTCTGTCACTCTTCGGCCGTCATCCTCAGCTCTCACCAGGTGTTTGTTTAGGAGGCTGAAGGCGATGGGCTAAATGTTGGAAACTGACACGTCATTTTCTGCGGACACGACGGTGGTCGCACATTTTAAAGTCTACAACAAAGGCGCAATCTCCTCCATTACCTGCTGGCATTCATCCAGGATCTCGAGGGTTCTGGCTTCTTGCAGCTTTGTTACCGATCGGTCGGACACAACAGCTGTAACTGCCCACCGTTGTTTAATAAGTCTACCGAACATGTCGCACACCGAGTTCCATCTAGTTTTGCATGACTGGATGAGCTGGTGTTTCGGAAGTTTCATTTGCTCTTGTTTGGCATCCGGCGCCTTGCGAGGTAATGTGGTTGAAATGCCTGACAAGTTGCCCAGCTGTACTGATAACTCGATGCACCGACAGGTTAAATCCATCATTTATAGCAGGCTGTAGCATATGCACAAAACAGGCAACTGAGTCCCAGTTCACACGTCCAGGAGAGTTAGCAGCCACGATGTTGCGTGCATTGTTGTGGTAACTTTCCATTAAGTCCCCAAGCCTCCACGGCATCATTTAGCATGGCTGCCAGGTCTTCCACTGTTTGTCTGCCTGGCATACTCTGTGTTAGTAGGACGGCCGATTTAACCCGCCAGTCCTCATCGATATAGTGGCATGTAATGTCACGTAGCTCTCAGTTGTAAGCGCTGTCCAGCAGTCGGTCGTGAGAGCTACAAACTTAGCACTAGCAAGTTGTGTTTAAGCTTTTTTCTCTCTCTGCATAACAGGCTTCATTTCGACTGGTAACAGTCTGTCTTGACAGGATTTTGTAATTTGGCTCGATATAGCCCAGTAGCTCCTGAATACCCCTCACCACAGACCACGCTGATGGGCTGACAGATTCTCAGAGTTATCTCCTCAGACCGCCGGGCCCCGCTAGCATAGTGGGCAAAGTTGTCACCCGACGCTTGTGGATGCTTGCTTCGCAAGTGGTATTGCATCGTGGTTGTACTGCTGCTATATTTTAATGCAGCATTGCACATCTTACAAATAACCGCGTTGTCCTTTCGGGTGAAATGGTCCCAAACTGTACTTTGTTTTGATCGCCTCATTTTGCTCAGGACAAATTAGTTAAATTAGCACTAATTAAGGTAGCTAAAAGTAACTAATCTTTACTAAAGGTGCACTGGCTTTTTGCTGAGCTTTTAAGCAAATCTCACAGTCTTCAGCAGATGGAGTTTCACTGAATTGGCGACTTAAGTAGGTTTGAATATAATTGCAATCTCTGGTAAGAACAAGAAAATTCCATTCTTCATTTACGCGCTAGAATCCATTTTGGATTACATGGCTTAATAAATGAAAAGATGGACTGGTGATGTAGTGATGTTAATGCTCTGACCTTACTGTGATTGTAATACTCACTATTTGCTGTCAACAAGAGTGGCTGTTTTTTCTTATTGCCAAATGCAGTGGTGCAAGAAAACAAAGAGAGTTGAAGTATCTCAAGATGCCACCAACTATATCCTTGACCTCATAGAGTCAATAGCCATATTTCCATTCAAATATTTTTATGCGCATTTTGAAGTATTGCATTAGAAAAGCTGTATGGAAACGGCAAAAAATTAGATAAAACTTAATCAATTGCACAAAAAATGTTTTTTATGCTCGCTTGAGGTGGTTTTTGCCTTTGACGAAAAAGAGTTTATGCACTAAATGGGATATGGAATCACCTTTGCCGAATAAATTCTGACAAAGCGAACATTTAACTCACATGATGCAGGGTGTATGTTTTGTGGACAGCTGCAGTCATATCCCTTTTGTTAAAATATTCCTAGTTGTAGCAGTAGCACTCCACCTACAAGAAGAGCAGGTTAGTTGGTGATGAGTATACTATACCAGCAGCCAGTCAAACATTGAATAGCTCACATTTCACTGTCATCCTCTTATTCCAGGTGATAGCCTTATCCAAACAGCAAGGTCTGCTTCACTCTCCACGGTCGGAGGATGGTGGCAGCATTCGGTACCGTGCCCTGACGGACCAGGACCCATCACCACCGGCCTCCACCACTGGAGCAGTGGGAGGAGGTCTGTACCGCTAATAGAGTATAAAAAAAGATGCAGTCCTCGCTGTGTTCAAATCCAATTGTGCAGATTGGAGGGAAACTAGTCCCTCCGGTCCTTTGTTTCTGCAGAGTTAGCATATTAGCGCTAACTTGCTTTATTCCTGTTGCCTATTAAGTTAGCTGACAGACTTCGTTGTAGTCCCTGGCGCTAAACTTTACTCTGAGTTAGCAGTGCAAACTGAGCTAAACAGGAATCTTAAAAGGGTAGGCACTTGCGTCTTCTGCCTTAGAAGAAGTTCTTGTAGGCTATAGCTGTTGAGCAGGTCATAGCTTAGAGCTCAGAAGTTGCTTCTGCAGGTCCTGCTCTGAAGGTGAGAGGAGGAGAAAAAAGGAGAAAAGAGACAGAACAAAGGAAAGCTTTCTGTGGGCGGAGTTAAGGACTCCAAGGATCATTGGACTCCGCTGCGTAGTGGCAGTCACATCAGTATGAGCACTGTGCCTTTAGATTAATGGAGTTAAACATTCAAGAGGATTATTGTTAGCAGTAGAAGATAATTATTGATCATTTGTCTTGTTCTGTTAGGAGGAGGTTTGGAAAGAAGTGGCAGTATAGTCCGTGTTGAAGCCCACCCAGAGTCCAGATCAAACAAACCTGTGGTGAAACCTCCGAGCACCGACGGAAGTGGCTCCTGGCGATGGAAACCACCGGATCCAAGAGCTTCGCTCCGACAGTCGGCTTTTGCCCTCAACGACCTGAACAGACACACAGACAGCTGTGATTCGCTGAGGGATGGAGGGTCGGTGGATGGGCGGAGGAGCGTGACAGGAACCGAATCAGAGAGTGAGGGGGGAGGAGATATAGGGGGAGGAGGACCAGGAGGAGGCGGTGTATACACAAACCATCCACATGTTGTACACCCGTTACATCCTTTACACCCCAATAACCCCAACAACTTCCAGCACCCCAATTTTAACCCCAACAATCCCAACTTTAATAACGCCCACTTTAACTTCAACCCCAACTCTGCTAACTTTAACCCCAACTCTGCTAACTTCAACCCCAACTCTGCTAACTTCAACCCCAACTCTGCCAACTTTAACCCCAACTCTGCCAACTTTAACCCCAACACTATCAACTTCAACCCCAACTCTACCAACTTCAACCCCAACTCTGCCAACTTTAACCCCAACTCTACCAACTTCAACCCCAACTCTGCCAACTTCAACCCTAACTCTACCAACTCCAACATGCCGTTCCCCCCCACTGCCACCTTTGCTCCTCCCTTCCACCCCCACCCTCAGGCCATCACCACCATCCGGGTCACCCCGGTGGAGGTAACGGCTGCCAGCAGCGACGGTGGTTCAGACTCCCAGTCCGCTGCCTCGTCCAGCCGCGAGTCCACCCTGAGGAGGAAGAGTGGCTCCAACACAACCCACATGCCTGATCGAGGGCCCACCCCAGACCTCCACAATAACCACCGCCTTTGTGACGACGGTAACCGCATCGACAACGAAAGCAGCAGCCGTTTCCACGAAAACCTTCGAAGTTTTCAAGAGAACCCCATCCACCCTAACCACCCCAACAGGCAGTTGCAGGGGATGTTTAGCCGTCCCAGCCCAACCCCTCCCCCTACCTTACCCCGCCCCATCCTGACTCACACTCCACCTCCTACACTGGGGTTGGCCTATAAAGAATGAGACGCTCAGAGGTAGATTCATCCATCTATACCTGTGATTAAATGTGTCCCAATTGACCAGTACAACATTTCAAAGGAGATGCTGCATGGGCCATTCAGAACTTTAGATTGAGCCAAAAATGAACGTAAATTTGGTTAAATCTGTCCACCACCCAGGGTCAGCCAATAGGGGGTGGCCAAAAATGTGTTAGTCCCACCCACCTCTCACCTGGCCAATTAGGGCACAATATATGGCCAATTGTGTCCCACCAGCACCCCAGTTGGTTTAGAACTCAACTGAATAAATGTTATGTCTTACTAGGAGATGTACTGTAAGCTTATTAAAACCTATTAGCAAGAGGTTCACAATCCTCTTGGGGTCTAAAGCCATAGAGACTCCTACACAATTAGCCCTGCCCACGATCTCCAACTGGCCAATAAGAAAGGACCATAGTCAGGGCCCAAAATAAGGGGCGAGTTTGATTCAACATTTTTCCTTGTGTGTTTTTTTTTCATCTGGATACACCAGTCCATTTTTGTAAATGTAATAAATTGGGTGCACTGGCTTCAAAGGCACAAGAATAATGGGCTAAATAAACTGCAGACCCTTTGACTCAGTCAGAAGGAGAGACTCCAGCCTCCTCGGTCCGTCCCACAGCTCCTTGCAAGCGAGGATGGATTCAGCCTAATGACTCTGACCCCCTTTCCTCTGACTGCTAGGTCAGCTGTCAGTGGGATAACATTCTTATCATCAACATTTATACATACAGTATATATTCTCAGCTCTCATCGTTTTATCGAACACAGGTAACAATATCGATATATTAAACTTTACAATGTAACCACATGCCATTAGATGGAAATTTGCATTCAAAGCCCATAACTGTGCTGTGTTTGTACATATGAATGTGGGTGGCCACAGTGGAAATTAAACCCACAGTCTTAATTGTGTCTGGGCTACAAGGAGTCCCCTTTGGGCAATAACAGTATCTCTTAGTTCATGGTGGTATTGTGTTTGTGTTGGATAACAATATCATGGGACATACCTTGTGTTTAAATATAGTTAAACGAGCGCTCTATTTTTTACATGCTGTGTTTTAATGATGTGCAGTATCTGAATTATTGACTGTGTAGTAGCTGTACTGTACACTAGCACATGCAGCATGTGAGTCATCTGAACAAACTTCGACCACACACAAGTCCAAAGACTGAGGGAATTTGAGTTTTTTTTTTATTTGGTTCATTTTATGAGCTCATCATGTTTAGGGCAACTATTGGGAAAAAAGAAATCTAATATTTCTAGCATAAAATCAAAATATTTTTTGAGAAAAAAAAGTTGCAATGTTACAAGATAAAGTTGTAGTTATATGTGAAAAAAGTCATATTATCTGATGATTTTACAAAAAAAATGGCAAAATATTACAATACTAAAATGTTTTAACAAGAAATTTAATTTAACAAGAAAGTACAATACCACATGAATACAGTCATCATCATACAACAA
>CAKAOH010039186.1:38660-85182 GCA_916701665.1 Sebastiscus tertius | reverse complement strand
ACTGTTTGTTATTTTGAGAAAACATAGAAATAATTAAATAATATAGTGTAATTTTACTAGAAAGTACAATATTACAAGGATAAAAGCAGAAATAAAAAAGGCATTACAGTTACAAAAAAGGTCATAATGGTGCACAAATAAAGTGTAATTTTACAAGAATTTACGATACAATAAAATTTACAAAAATTTTAATTTTAAGAAAAATATTCTAATTTACTAGAATTAAGTGTAATTTTACAAGAAAGAATTCCAGCTATAGTTATAAATCAGAATTTTAAAATAAAAAGTCATAATAATACAAGAATAGTGTTAATTGTATGAGAAAATGTCATAACATCACAAGAAATGAGTAATATTGTTGAAAAAAGTCAGTATTTCAAGAAATACTATAAATGTTGTCATATTTGGAGAACAACAAAATGTCATATATATATATGTGTGTATATATATATACATATATATGTGTGTGTGTGTGTGTGTGTATATATATATATATATATATATATATATATATATTTGTGTGTTTTCTTG
Source organism: Sebastiscus tertius (assembly GCA_916701665.1). Taxonomy (NCBI): domain Eukaryota; kingdom Metazoa; phylum Chordata; class Actinopteri; order Perciformes; family Sebastidae; genus Sebastiscus; species Sebastiscus tertius. The sequence continues at coordinate 84,651 of CAKAOH010039186.1, read as the reverse complement.
TTTTAGCATTGCCTGGCTGTCAATATAGTTGCTATTTTTTCCAAGCAGAGGACTTGACACCTAAGATGCCTCAGATCTCTGATAAAACGGTGCAGACTTTTGAAAGTTATAACTTTAGATCCTCAACAACCCTTGGTGAAGTATATTAATATAAAAATATAAAAATAATTTTACAATTTTATTCTGGAAACATTACATTTTTTATCAGAAAAATTACAACTTTATTTTCATAATATTGTGACTTCTTTTATTGTAAAACTACAACTTTCTTCAACTGTTGAAACTTTTTCTTGAAATAACAATATAATAATTCTCTCACTTTCCCCCCCTTAACGGTGGCCCTATTTCTCAGTCATGATATTTCACAATAATTTTTCTTTGGTATTTTGCATGTGTGGTTGAATTCATGAAGAAGAAAATATTCTGACATTTCTACTTCACAAATGTTGGAGAAAAACAATTTTTTGTTTTGATTTACTGTTTATTGATGACCAGAAACAACACACCATTTGGACATTACTCATCATTTTCTTAACCCAGTATTTACATTCTTTGTTCAACTTAGTGCCCAAGTGCCATCAAAAGAAAAGTCATGTGGCTGTGGGCTAGTCACATAGATAGGCTGTGCTAGTAGAGGACTGGAATGACTCTCAGCAGTCAGTGTTTTGATGGAAATCTGCCTGGGACCATAAAGATCCACAAGTTTGGATCATGTAGAATTTAAGAAAGCACAATTACTGCAGCTTGATGGCAGTGTCAAACAGATGACAGAACACAGTGGATATTTATAGCTGTGTACATATTTATATATTTCTCTAAGCTCCCACTTCTGGTCAGATGTCTCTTTGATTATTGCATTTGTAGGTACGGGGGCCATGACGAAGATTTAGGCGATGATGTGAGCTGGAGATGACGATGTTGCTGCTAATATGTTTTTAATGGAATAGCTGAGTGGAGAGGACTTATATTCTAATATTTCAACATTTATTATCGGGAGTATTTTAGTTAAACAAGCTGATATATCAAGTGTATATGGTTGAATGTGACTCTTCAGCTCCTTTAAATGTTTCTTTTTCTAGCTAACAATAAAGAATGGACACAGTTAAATATTATGCAGAGTTTGCAAGCCAAGTGCCCTGATTGGTCAACAAGAGAAACTGATTACGTTTGATGAAAAGGATTCAAGAAAGTGTCCGTGTCCATTCTCGTGGTAATCGGTGATCTAGTTTGATGTTTTTTGGTTTTGTTGCTGTCGTTATTCATTTTAGCTGGAAGTTTGAAGAGAACAGGCAGTAGCTGGTGTGAACATTTGGAGTGGTATAAAAGCAACCCAGTCGCCAGAAAATTGTAAATTGTACATTTCCGCAAACCATGGGATACGTTGAATGTCAACTTTTCTGAACCAAAAATACGTTCCAGAAATATTTTTCATACCAGCCTCGTATCACGGTTGCAGAGACGCGCAACGTAACAATCGTAACTAGCGTAGATAAATAACAACCGCCCGGACTAGCGGACTTTCTTACGTATAACGTTACGTAACAAGCTTAAAGTCAAAGTTCAATAACATTGTTATACAACGCAACTTTCAATAACGGTCGCTCGATATATTACATGACTTGCTCTGCGCGTAGCTTGCACTACGTCGCTCACTCTGACTGAATGGAAAAACAGTGTGTCTATGGTTTGGTATGGTTTGCAGAGATGTACAATGCCAACATTTTTTTGCTGGAGGCTGGGCTGATAAAGTTGTAGAGGGTACGAGTCACATCATTATATCACCTGTAAACACTGGAATGAATTCCTTATTTGCTGAGTTCACAAAGCAGCATGATTAGGATTTCATGAAATACAGATGTTGCTTAGTTTTGCCAATTTAAATTAAAATAGATATATAAGCTTTGAAAAAAGATGGTGCAATTTTTAAAAGGTTTAACAACAGAGGGGATCGATTGTGGATTCTTCTTACAGTTGAAGGAGCTTAATAATGAGTTTGGGGCACAGTAACTGTCCACTCTTAGGAAGCAAAGTGGTGTGGAAATGGCCTTTTATACAGTCTTAGTGAATCCGGACCTGACATTGTTTGTAAAGAAGGCTGTAAACAGATATGTATTGAGTACTGGAGACAATATTTTTAAATATAGATGGAAGTGGATATTTTCAAGTAATTAAAATGTAGGCTTTACTTTTTTTGTCACATAATAATAGATACTAGTCAAAATCATAGCACAATCACTTATTCAAGGACCTCCAGCTGTGTTTTTTATGTGTAGGTTTATGTATGTACAGTATGTGGCAAAGGGCAGGACCACAAATGTTAGCCAAGACTGCAGCGGGAGCTGAGATTAATTAGTCTATAGGAAAGATTTTCAACAATTCAACAAGTTCTATTAAATGAAATATACTAATACTTCCTGCAGTAGTAACAAGTACAAAATGTAATCCAAGGCTGTTTTCTGGTTAATGTGCTCTGATGGCCAGCGTCTGAAACACCGTTCTGTATCATTTCTATGTTGGAAAGACCGACTGCAGTGTGACTGTTGCTGCATATTGCATTTTCAGACAGGGAGCTAGCAGCGAGCTTGTTAGAGGTCAAGTTTAAATGGTGGATAGTGAACAGTAGTTCAGTAGGATTTTTCCTGTTAAACTTTTAAGCACATCTTATAACTTACACTACTACAGAGAGGTGAAGCCCCTTCCGGTGGACCACCATGGGACCTTATTTCGGAAAAAATATGTACAGTAGTCAACGGAGAGAGAGAAATATTTTTTTGATCCTGTTTGAGTTGCGCCATGAATCACACATATGATGTTTGTCAATTTAAAACATAATTTTGCAAGTCATGAAAGTCTCAGTTTGTCGTAGTATCATTTAGTTTTGTGTGAAACCGCTCAGTGAACTACATCTCTCGTCTCATACAATATACTACGTCACCAACATTAGCTAGCTAGCTAACTTAGCTATGTTCCACGCGCAGGTGAAACGTTATCTGACCTGATGTGTTTTATTCATGGATGTATTAAGAGAACTGGATACAGCGTTGGAGGCGGGGCCCCATTCATTCCTATGAAAGTTGCTCAGAAGCCTAAATGGCTCGACTTCCGCCTGGAAAAGTACCCGGATCTTGGGCACATGGAACATGCACACATGACTCGGTCACGGGGTCCCAACGTCACGCCGTCGTCACGGCTTGTGCTCCAGCCTCGGTCTGGGTCTCATTCACATGAACTGAGGAAGGGAAAAGACTCTGGATTCAGCTATTAGTTCATTTTACAACTTTAAAAACTGATTTTTTTTTTTTAATAAGGGCTATTTAGGTGTTCGTACTGGGAAGTTGATTCACCTCAAAATAAAGGAAAAGAAAGAAGGATCAAACGTGTTGCTGGTGTGAGTTCATCCCAGTAGGAAACACACAGACATCGTAGCTTCAGAGAGAGAGACGTCACTACCATGACTTTTGGGTGTTTCGTCTTTCTAATCACGTACTTTCACAGTCTGATACTTCAACAGTTTTACAACAAACTGAGACTTTCTTGACTTACAAAATTATGTTTTAAATTGACATCATTATAATTAATGAAAATTATCATTATGTGTGATTTATGGCGCAATTCAAATGGGATCAAAGAAATATTTGTCTCTCTCCGTTAACTAGCGTTTATATTTTTTTCCGAAATGGTCCCTTGGTGGTCCACCAGAAGGGGCGGGACTTAGGCTCTCTCTAAGTTGTCACCTTAAAAGCTCTGAGTTGGTACCCCCCAGATTTGTAACTTGTCCTGTTAGTCTGTAAAGCTAACATTAACGTTAGCTCAAGCAGCTAAAGTTCACAGCTCTCAGCAGTATCATTAGGAGTCATCACATCTTTGTCAGTATCATAAGTGGACAATGTCATATCTTACTAATTATGAGCTAAATTGGTCATTTTTTCTAGAAAAACATGGTGTTTACTGAGAAGTTGAAGTACCCTGGGAACACTCCTGCATCATATCTGGTCCATGCAGGAACAAGATAAGTTCATGATCATGCCAGCAATTTAAATTGCAATTTCGATCAGATTGCCATTAAATATTTTCATCAAATTGTTTTAGCCCTAACTGCAGCAGATGTTTAAAGGAAGCACAACTAGTTTATCACAGGAATACGAAGGTTAAGTTTTCACATACAGAAAGTCTTTATTTAACAGTTTTAATTGTCCACCCCTTAGCAACCAAAGCCACTTTACCTGCCTAAACCTTTTGCAAATATTTTCTCATGACAAACATGGCAGGATACAGTTGTGCTATTATTGCAACACAATCCAGAGGAATGTAATGAATAGAATACTCCCATTAAAGTTCATTATTTTTGCATCCAAATCTGTGCATATATACATTTCGTGAATGAGGCCTATTTGTTTCCAGCATAATCATTTCATGACTTCCAGTGAGACTGTGAAACAGTCCCTGTAAAAAAGACATAATCACTGACATAGATGTGTTATCCCTTTGTATTGGTCTTGGACGACAGAGAAGTATATTTTGATATGATAGGTGTTGTGGAACGTGGTTTGTAATCAAAACGCAAGATTATCTTAATTTGATGTAAAAGGCATGTCAGTGGATTATAATTTCAGTAAGATATGCTACCCGTACTCAGTACAAATATTTCAAAGTGAATATTTTAGTTTCAAAATTGTACATTTGAGTAAAGTTTTATGTGATTTTAGCAAGAGCAACTAAAAGATATGTTTAGATGGGAAAGACACATCTGAGAGGGACATGTGCTGAGCCTTGTAAAATATAAGGTGTAGTGGAAATGAGAACTAGATTTTGGAATACTGATGTGTGTTTGGATTATAGTTTATTAAGGAAGGCGTACAATCAATAGTTTTGGCAGAACAATCTCGCAGTATAATTATAGTATTCTGATGTCTTTTTTTTCCAATTAAGAAGTGACATTGTTACTTAGTTTCACTTTCTTCATTTGTACATTTTAAATAATTTTTCTAACATGTGATTTGAATGAAGATAATGTGAAGCAAAACTTGTTTTGAGAACCGAATTGAAGTCCCAACCCCAGAAGGCCTGCTGCTGTGCTAAAACGTGGTTAGAGTAGGAGGAGGTGGTACATTGTATTCTGAGTGTCCACGCAGATTTGTGGACACCAAAATGGAAATTGTGCCAAGTTTCAAGTACAGTGATTACATTGTCACGGTGAGCCCAAGAATTAACATTTTACTGGAAGATTGTCACCGTGCCTGATCATTACTGCCACAGAAGTATAGGGCCGAACCGGAAACCACTCTCTGTGCACCGTCCCATTACTTTGGCTTTTGACTGTAGTAATGGGCTGTTTTTTTAATTTGCAAGTAATTCTAGTTGTGGTGTATGATTTGCTATTACATAAGTAAATTAATCTATGAAATATTGATGATTTTTTTTTAGACATCTCACAATGTGGTTTACTACCTGCATTATTAACTTCATCTTTTTAAACCCTGGAACACCTCCAGCAAAACTTGTTTAGCAGCCTCAACAATCAAATTTCTATGTATATCCCTTGATACTATTATATAAAATGATCATATGATAAACAGGTTCAACTAGCTGATGTTGAAGTGAGCCTTTAGTTTGGGGACGGTAGGCTGCTGGTAATTGACTACTAGTTAAAATGTGAGTAGCAGTTTGTTAGCACACTTGCATACGAAGGGTTTGGATGTTGTTTGTTATTCTAGCAGCTACATAGCTAGCCTTCATACTACCTATTGTTACCCAATGAATGGCCTCCTGGTTACAACACATATGTTCATAGATTTAACCAGCTGGAGAAAGTTTGTTATAAAAAAAAAAATGAATGTGAATTATCCACAGACAACTACTTAATAATTATGTCATATTTATAATAATCAGTTATTTTTTGTCTTTTTCTTTCATTGACTCTCTATTGACATGATATATATATATATATATATATACAGATATTTTTGATTAGTGTATGTGAAAGAGATTTTTTTATATCTGCTCGTCAGTTTTGTTGCTAATTGCCATGGCAACCATCTGCACTCACACGAGTGCATGGTCCGTATACCTTACAGTTAGTCCTGTAGCCAGCCAAGAAGGAACTGTCGCTTGAGGATCCTGAAAGCAGTGAAATATAACTGACTCTTTTGCATTTCAGTAAAACCAGCTGCTGGAATTCAGTTTCACGTTCTATGACTTCCTGTGACTCACCGCTGTTGCCTCACAGCAGACAGGTCAGATCAGCATGCTCTTACAACCCACTGATACAACAGAAAGCACTTTGGTTGTTCTCATCAGACAAAAAAGGACTGCGGTACTACGAAGTGGTTGCCAACAGACTGATTTCTTGCTCAATGGTAGTTAATGATACAGTATATTAATAAAAAAAAGATGTTTATGGAATAGTTCCGCATTTGGGGAAATACACTTAGGGCGTTTTCACATTAGGTACAATTGATTCGTACCGTGCCCGAGAACACTTGCGTCATCATCCACGTGTATTTGTTTATGTCGAGATCAGCTGTTCTAGCAGCGGAGCATTATAAAACACTTCTTTCGAACTCGACAGAAAAAAAATAAAACTCACCAAAAATCACCAACTCTGGTTCGGTCTAAATAAACTCGCCTACTATCGTTTATATTTTAAGGAACCTCTCGCCTGCCTTCCTGCTTTATCACCCACGGCCATGCAGTTCAGAGGATGAGATCGGCGCATGCTGCACGCACAAACAGATATAGATACCAAACTGTTTTATGTATACAGATTTCGGAGGAGATCAGTGCCGAACTATTCGCTGACAGCTAATGTTGTTCGAGATAACCAGCAGTCCACTTCCGTGTTTCGGTACGGTCGGCTTTTGCACCAGATGCAAACCCTACCCGAGTACACATGATCCGTGCCCGAGACCACCTTTTCAAGCGGACTCGGGTACGGATCGACGAACCGCGCCCGAGTATGGTTCGGAGCGTTCACACTAATCAAACGAACTGGACTTTGGAGACAAGTGTACACGGAGTTACACACTTGAACCATTCTCTTGGAAAGAATAGGGATTAGCGTATTTCCCACAATGTTGCACTATTTCTTTAATATGGTCACGACAGTGGACTGTCCTAGAAAACTGTCCAGCAGGACTGTTACCATGTTACTGGAATGTAAGACGATGCTGTTACATATTATGTCATGTAAATCCAATATGTTCCAAAATGAGTTGTTATGGAATATTATACAGAACTGATTCTTGATGTAGGTTTAGGTTTGTTGTTGTTGTTTTCTTTTTTTCTTTTTTTTTTCAGATTTTCAGATTTATAATCAGTTGACATGAGCTCACTAGCTGTTTCTAATGATCAACCAGAGTAACGGTTTGCTGTTTCTATTGCTGTACATAGACATTTGTATCTTTATACTCATCAGTATATCCTGTGTGTGAACCCAGCCTGATGGTTTGGGTTGTTAGCTCGGAGTGAAATGCTAATGTTTAGCATAGACTAAAAGACATTTTCAGCCAGGCCTGGAGCCAATCCACCACAGCCTGAACACACACCTGTTGTGTTCCCTCGATAGCCCTCTGATTTGTATGTAATGTCTAGTTGGCTAGAAGACAGAAATGTTACTGTAATTATTACATTTTAAACCCCATTTCTAGGTTTCAATGGGTTGAACCCAGGCCTCACATCTGTTTGGTACACTACAAGACTTCTAACATGTTAATAGAAAATGGTTGTAATAAAGCTGCTGTCATGTGAATACCTTGGAACTGCAGTTTTAGGTGTAATTTTGCACACACACACACATTATGCTGATAGCTGTATGAAACACTGACATCTGCACCAACTGCAGTTATAGCTTAGATCTGCTTTGCTTGCAGTAAGACCCAGAAATGATAACCACCAGTTGTGTGAATGATAGTGTTCTCTGCAGCTATCAGCATGACCGGTAATTGAGAGATACTTGTAAACATCGGAATTCCCAAAACCTTAAGGGCAAAAAAGCAGAGAGGATCAGTCATTTGATGGAGACAGAGGTGATGTCCCAACTTGGTATTCAGTGAGTATTAATGGAATTCAATATCTGCATGGTCACTCTCAGTGGCTATGTTTACGTGTATCACACTATTCTGTATATTTAATTCCGTTGTACTGTACATGCATTGCATTGATGGCTGGCTCATATACACCATATCCTATTAGAGTAACTCCGACAAGGGTGGCATCATGCCACAAACTAAATCTAAATGGGGAGTGTTTATACAGTCAAAATTGCCAACCAACTAAAACCATTGATTTGTCTTCACAGTCCGGCCTGGTCTCCTAAAAATGGCATTCCCATACAACGAAGCTGCATTGTCAATTACGTTTCGAGGGAAACATATTTTCTCCCGGATTACATTTGTTTTTAACGTATCACATATGTTTTTAATCAAAGTCTACAGAAGTCTGCGTACGGAGGAGGTCAGGGTGGTGGATGGGTCTAACCAACACAAGACTTTCACACAGGAGACCGCCGTTCTTGTCCCGTGTGAAACTAAAAGTCAATGTTGACTTATTTTTTATTTATGTGCGTAACTTGAATAATGTAACAAACATACTTATTTTAAGTTTTACTAAACCTAACCAAGTAGTTTTGTTACATTTTTGTTGCGACCTTAAAGTGATAGTTTGGGTGTTTTGAAGTGGGGTTGTATGAGGTAAGTAAAGGTGTATTACTTACAATAGATAACGGTCGGTGTGCCCCCAGTTTGGAGAAACAGACAGGAGCACCGACGCCAGAGCAAAGCAATACAGTGCTGTGGACGGGGACGTGTCACCTAAAAGAAAGGCTCACCTAAAAAAGTGTACGCTATATTTAGAATATTTTCCGAAAGTGAAAACGTATCAATACGTATCTTTTTTGCATATTTCCTCACTTTCGGACTAATAAAGAAATATCTTATCTTATCTATCTGTTTTTGGCATCTGAGCCTGCTGGCTTTGGAGAAAGTGTAGATGAGTTTCACTTTCAGTTTAGTTCTTCGTCGGAAAGGAGAAGGAAGGGGATGTCTGACGGCGAGATAAAGCCGTGAAAATATTCAAAATATTGCGTACACTTATAAACAGATTTTTAAGTGGGCCTTTCTTTTAGGTAGCTAAAATACATTATTCTGCCGTTCCCGTCCACAGCACTGTATTGCTTTGCTCCGGTGTTGGTGCTCCTGTTTGTTTCTCCAAGCTGGGGGCGCGCCGACCGTCATCTATTGTAGGTAATACACCTACTAAGGATAAGTACCTCATACAATCCCACATCAAAACACCCAAACTTTCCATTTAATGAAGAAAATACGTGTCCCTCGAAACATAATTGAGAATGCAGTTTAGTTGGGAAAGTAATTTTGTAGGAGACAGGGTTTCACAGCATGCATGAGCTGGCAAGTCAAAAAAAAATCCCTAAAATTCTTTTTGTCATTCTTAAAGGTACAGTGTGTAGGATTTGTGTAGAAACATGGCGGTGCAACATGGTAGACTCTGTGAAGAGGACCCGCTCCCTATGTAGATATGAAGGGCTCATTCTAAGCTGACAAAAACACAACAATTCTTAGTTTTAGGTGATTATACTAGTTATGAATATTATATACCATTTCTGCTAATAGATCCCCTGAAATGCTACACACTGGTCTTTTAATTTTAGTGTTGTTTTACATGTTATCTCCTTGGTTATATTTCATATTAGACAGCTAATTCTAATTACCATGTAAGTTAATGTCAAAGGTTACACTCTGTTCTTTAACAGGACACCATGTCCAGACCTGAACTCGGATGCAAGTCTGTATCTAAATAATGTGAACATGTAAAGATAGCTACTGAAATGAAGTCGTCTCATACATTCTGTGACTGTAACACTACGCTTCACATCAACCCACAGTCCGCTTCTTTTTTTTTCCCTTCTCTGGACAGATGTGAACTGTTGGACTGAGGCATGCTTTCAAAAACCCACCGAAGTATTGCCTTGCATTGGGACTAGGATTAGTTTAGTGTGCCGTCATATTTGGGCTATAGCTGGACTATGTAGGGGGGCTAACTGCAGTGTGGATGACTGAACTGTTACATTTAAAATGACTCTGTGAACATGTACAACAGTGACAGTGTACGGATAATGACAGACATCCTTAAGTTTCTGTTTTCCAGTGGTGTCTCTGTAACAAAATAAAAGTTTGATATCAAACCTGTCTGTGTCAGTTTGTACCTGTTTCATTATGCTGTGTTTCTGTTTATATGAATAGTTGTCTGGAGAAAGAAGAGATGTTAAAAGCACGGAAAGGTTTGGAAGAGATAGATGATTAAAGGCAGGAGAAAGAAGGAGAGAAAACAAAGGAAGCCTAGAAATGTCATCATAGCACATTGATCAGCCCGTTGGAGATACTTTGAGCAGGATAGAGTACATCTAATTATTGGCCTAAATTTCCCTGTGGATCAATAAAGTCTGTTAAAAGTGATTTGATAATTGTGCAAAGCTGGATTACCAACTCCAGGGGCAGGGTTGATGTTGGCGCTGAAGCACAACAGAGGGGTCTGAAGGTCCAGCCCACTCGCACAACAGTTTGTGAAATAGTCACAAAATTTAACCAGGTAGGTAGAGGGATGTAGCCAGGATTTTAGAAAGACTGGGGTCAAAGTCTGCTGCCAGCGTAACTCAAACTAAGAAATCTTTGAATAGCCACTAAAAGTTCAGTAAAACTTTACAATTATTTACATTAAAGGGATTTTTTCCAACTTCTTACACGTATAAATCAATCCGGGTTGGTGTCCAATGCGCGCTCGCATGTGGCTACGCTGTTCAGACAAGACTCCAACACAAACTACACTGAAGCACCAAAACCGCAAAGTTATATCTGGTGAAGCCCATCTTGCAAAACAGTGTTGGCCGCGGTCGGAGATCGCAGCTATGGTCTCCAGGGCCAGAGTCTCTGCTTGCCTTCACTCACACAGCGCGCTTGTCCTCGCTATTTTGCTCCACACGTGTATGCGCGGCACACTCCACACTGCAGAAGAGTTAGTTTAGCTCTGAGAATATCTAGTGAATGTACAGTGGATGTTTGTGCAGAAATAAATGCTGCAGCTCCTCCAGACCAACAGAGGTTTCCCGTGTCTCGTGAAGTGGCGGGGCTCCGCAATGAGAAACGTTATCGTCTCCGACCAAAAGTCCAGCGTCTCTCATGTTCCCTCCGACCACGGTCGGGAGGCTGAAGCAGGAAAAGCCAACACTAGGATCAGCAGTGATTCATGGAGAGACCTTCGTCTGGTCAGCTAACATTACTGCCAAGCAGCTGAAATATAGAGTGATATTGTGCTTTTAGCTGGCGTGTGTCGCCTCACTGTTTTGAGCGATGCTCGTTCATGTCTATGTAGAGCGAGCACAAGCGCGAGCCCGACGCTGACTTTAGTTGACTTAACGGCCACAGGTGTCGCTGTTAACAAGCATTTCTGATACTTACAAACAGTCCCTTTAAAAGACTGTCTACTATATTTACTGTAATAAATCATAATATGACCATATGTCATCAGACATTAAGGAAGCACACTGAACTGAAATACTGGCTTCTCCAATAACAATCTGTAACTCAGCCGAGCCGACCAACCTTGTGACGTCAGAGGCTAGAGTATACTGCAACATGGCGGCGCTCTCGCCATAAAAGATGAAACAAAGCTTTTTTCTTTTAAATGCTGACATTTGTCATAATGGAAACCACAAAATAGTTTCCTGCAGCCACTGGTTCTTCTCAAAGTGATTGTGGTGCAGCTTTAAAGTCACTTTAAAGTTGCCAAGTCAGAAAATCATCATGAGGAATGCTCTCAAAGAGGAGGAGGAAGAGGAGGAGGAGGAGGAGGAGAGGAAGTGGATCTGTTAACAGGAGCAGTACAGACTATTAATAGCACATTGACTGACAGTGATAAGACCTTCTTATCATATCATGAGGTCATTGAAATGTGGATCACTCTTGATCACTAGAGAGGGAGGGATGTTTACTGAGGCTAAACACATTCAGCCTCATTGTGGGTGGAAGCAGTGCAACATCATCAGGGGGTTTTGGTCTGGAAAGAGAAGCATGAAGGGGGGAAAAAATGCAACAGACAGGAAGGGACAGAGACTTGTGATCAGCAAGAAAGTCAGATAACTGATGACCTGAATACAGAGACTCAAGAAAAGACAGACACTGAAAGGAAGGGATAGAGTGGGGGTTGTGGTAATGATGACATGGTTTGTTGATTTAAAAATAAAAGATATTACATGTCCTTTATAATATTCGAACTATCTATTTTTTACCCTGATTTACCTCCTCTGTCTCTGCCTTGCTCGTTCACTCTCAGTCTCAGCACTCTTCCCATCATTGCTGCTGCAACCCTGCAATCTCAGTTGAGTTTCCATGGCAATAACAGGAAGGAGAGCCTAGAGACCAAGCAGACTGGGGGTGGGTGGTAGATTGAGAGGAGGGACACAGAGATGTGCTTTATTACACATATCTGAGCAGAAATGCAATATCTGTGTGTTTATGTAGTGTGTGTGTGTCTTTATATAGGATGTGTGTATGTGCTTGCACACACACACACACACACTGCAGACAAAGCTTTGATTGGCTGGTCAGAAATTCACCATGGCAACTATGCCAGAGAGCTCAGTGTGAGTTCAGCACACTGGAGCGCACACACACACACACACAAAATGGAAGTGAAGTATGTGATCCAGTCAGGATTCAGGACAGCAGACCGACCAATCAGTGTTCAGTCCTGACAGTGGCGTGCACAGACTCTCTGAGGGGTGGAGGGCAAACATGAAAAAGGGGCACCTCTTGACTTGAGTGCTTTTCCTTAAACATGCATTATGTATCTATATATTTTTGGCCACTTGGTGGCAGTGGAACAAGCTGCATTGACATATTATCATCACATGGAGTTGTAACGGTGAACGTGTTAGCGAACAATGATTTGGGCACACCTGGAGCAACAATGCTTTCATGTTTGTATCCTAATGAAGTCCAACAATAACTCTCCTCTGGTCACTCTGGTTTGGTTTCGGACTCCTTAAAGAAATGGCCTATCTTTAGCCGCTAAGTACTCCGGTATGTTATGCTAGCTGGTAGCTGCTAACGTTGTCTGTTTGATACTGGCCAGGGAGTGTACAGTGGTTTTATCCAAATTTTTTTTTTTACTGAAAACAGATCCCTGCTTACAAACATGATGCTAATGAGAGTGGTGAAGCTGAACCAAAACCAAAATAAATAGCTGAAAGACACTAGATTACTCAGAGCTGAGGGGAACTGCTAGTCAAGGGATGATTGTTACTACAAGTGACCTGTCTCACATCGAACATTGTAATTTGATCTATTGTTGATACTGACGAGTTCAGCTTAAATCTGTGTTCAGACAGGAAACAGCTTTAGGGAACAGTTTGTTTAGGGGAAGTTATTTCAGGTGACACGCTGAAATACAATCTAGGGCTGCGGTCGAATAGTCATTTTTGCTTAGGAAAAAACTGCTGCTTTGTACATGTTGTGGAAGTCCCCGATATGTCGGAAAACCAAACACCGTCGTGTCAGGGTTTATAACATCACCCGGCGGCGAGCACAAATTAAACAGATCATGCTGTGATTTAATTGCAATAAACGGATCAAAAGGATATTGAAATAACTACATAGTTGTAAAAAGTCTGAATGCATGCTCTGTTGGGTCTGTCTGCAAGACGACAAAAAGGCAACTTTTAAAATGCTTGTTTTCTAAATGGAGTTTGGATGGATCAGCTATGCAGCTGCTCCATCAACACTCAACGTAACGTAATATAAATACGGCAGTGAAGTTGTTGTGTCTACCGTAGACAGTCTGTGGTTTATACACAGAGTTTGGTCCGGTCTCTGTGCAGATATGATGTACTATCCAAGTTTCTTGATTTATTTTGCCTATCAATCCAGTGATGGTGCTTCAATCGTTACTTTCTGATGTGACCATCTATGAACTGAAATGGCTGACTTCAGATTTTCTTGGCTAGCTTGTTGTTTTGCTGCTCGAGTGTGTGGGCTACAGGTGTCGTGTACAGAACAGTCTCTGCTGCAGCTGAAACTGTCGAGGTAAACAAACAAAGTGTGCTAGACACAGACTTCATATGCAAGACTATATTGAAGTTTTCCAATACTTCCCCAACTGTTGAAAAGAAAGCATGGGCTGAATCAGGGGCAAGGTTGTCATGAGGGGTAAACACATTTTTAATCACAAAGTAGTGTTTACTCACTTGTCATTGTGCGATCTTGTTGTATTTTACTATTTTGTAAGTTAGTGAACATGAAATATCGCTGTAATAACCCTGTAGTGAATGAGCTGGAGCCGTCCTACTGACTGTTTGATAGAGTGTTACAGTAGTCTAACCTGCTAGATGTAATGCAGGAGCCAGTTTCTGAGAGTCAGTTTGAGATATTTCTTAAGTGATAAAACGCTATTCTGGTGATATTGGTAATGTAATTTTCAAAATTGAGATCAGTATCCGAAATAATGCCAAGGTTTCTGGCTTGTTCATTGAATAAATTTCCTGCCTCGGACTTTTAGGATCAACAACGAGTATCAGGGCATCCAGCAATTAATAATATCATTAATACTAGTTTGCTAACAGAACTGAGATCATCAGAGGAAAGGGAAACGTACAACTGTGTGTCATCAGCATATGATTGGTAGGATATATTGTGTTTCTTTATGATAATACCTAGTGGGAGTGTACAGATTGAAGAGCATTGGCCCAAGGACTGACCCTTGTGGAACCCCAGAGAAAATTTGGTTTCTGCGGATTTAAAACTGCCGATTGAAACATAAAAGCTCCTGTCATTTAAGTAGGAGTTAACAAAAGTTGTCATTGCATTGAGTTTGGTTCCTGCCCAACATGGACTTCATAAGATCAATGTTCCTTTATTGTTGGTTGGTTTATTGAAACAAAGAGACCTATAGTTTTGGTTTTATTTGGCCAGGTACATACAACCTAAACTATCTGCATGACTATGAGGTGTGTTATTTAGTGGTTAAAATGAGCAAAACTAAAATGAACATATGCTCTAAACAAAGAATTAAATGAAACTCAAATGAATCTGTATTGTCCTTCATATTCACACAGACTTATTATCTCCAATGGAGAAATGTGTTTGATAGGAAAACCTAATAAAGTGGTCAGATTTAATGTATCTCAAAAAAAGAAGGCCACAATGAAACATATGCTGTCTCTAGTCAATGTGTCAAAAGAAACTCAAAAGAAACCATGTTCAGTTTTTAATGTTTTAATGTAGAAATTTGTTTTTAGGAGCTTATGGGAAGAAATGTTAGGTTCAACTCTAATAAACACATTAAAAATGAATTAAACATTGACCCAGTTGTTTTACCCAGTGCCCATTGGTAGAGAGCCACCTAAGACAATGCTTTGTTTTCACCCAGTGGGAATGTTAGTATTTGTATTACTGTTGGGTTATTTGCTTTAAATGTCTACTTTATTATTTGTTACTGATTGTCGATAATGTGTGTATCCTTTGCTGTTTTGAATGCCATATGCACATAACTTTGTATAATTTACAATTTTTAAATAGAACTTCAACTTGTTGTGTCTAACACTGCGTAAATAAAACACATTTAAGTTTGGGTAAATAACCAACAGTAATACAAAAGGTACTGAGTCAGTAACAAGTTAAATCCCATTTGTGCAAAATAACATATTGCGGTATTTTCCACATTTCATAATAATATTCAACTGAAGACAATAGTTTGAATATCATTTCTTTAAGTTAAAGTTAACATAAAATACAATCAAATGTGTTTAATTGTCTTTAATTTAAAATAAAATATTTAAATAAATACATAAATGAGTATCATATATTGTGGTAGTATACTTTTCATGTTCAGTTTCTATTAATCACATCTGAGATGGGCCAACGTTTTTGGCATGACACAAAAAGAAAAACTAAATTGCTGCAATACAAATAAATAACTAATAATTAAACAAATAATAATTAAAAACAATATCCATAACTATTGATAACTTTGTCCCAGTCTCAATCTGGAATGTTTACTTCACCACATAGATAATCTTCATTGTAATAAAGTGATTTTGATGAACATAATGGTGTTTAATGTGCTGCCCAGTTGATGAAGCAGCTCAGGAGGAACCTGTGGAAGCTCTGGAAAAAATAAGTGTATAAATAGTGGTGTGACAATAAAATCACATAAATACAACTCACACACTTGACACCCACATTGAAATGAATGCATTGAGTTGCTCTGGATAAGACTATCTGACAAATGGTATGTACAAACCAACAATGACACGTATCAACAGTAGCACAGGTTAGTTTTTACACACTTCACAACACAGTTTAAATGGTTAGTATGGTCAAATGTTAAACGATCAGAGCGCAAAATACAGTTACATTTTTAAATTTCAGTCCAAAGATCTCCGCATTTTCTGTGGGAAACCATAGCAATGAACAAAGGAAATCGCACTCCTTCATAATAAGAGTACTCAAATCCTCTATCTGTGTTTGGTTGTAGTTGTGCATCCTGATGTTTGAAAGAAAAGTATATGTGTTACAACCACATCTGAGCAAGTTGACTGTTGGATTCTCACTATTGTCCACTTGGAGTTGGTACCACTGTCTAATAAGGCACCTTTTATAAATTGTTTATGAGTTTTAACTAATGGCCTTAATCATTTTTTAAATAATTTGCTAATGCTTTACTGAACCGTTATTAAAGCCATTAGTTTCAGCTTATAAATCCTTTATAAAGGCGGCCTTTTGGTACCCATAACTTTGCAAAAGGTATACTTGGGTTTTCTGAGGACAATTGAAAACTACTATTTAATGCAATAAATGGGAAAAACAACCAGTAAAATCTATGATGTTCATGTACATTGACCTGTTTGCAAAACTATTCCCTGACATCCCCCTAACTCTTTAGGTTTGGATACGCCACAATATGCCTCTAAAATCTTTCAATACAAACAAAACTTTATGATTTGCTACTTTTTATAACAAAGACCACAAATCACCCGAAAAGCCTCTTCATCTGCCATTTTGAACTGAAAGCAACTACCGGACACCAATAAAACGTCCGCCTACAAATCTTATTTCTATTCTATTCTTAGAATTTTAATGTCTCTACCAAAATGTCCTGTGTTGCACATTAAAATATTATAAATATGCATACAATTATAACTATTTACTTACTTATTTAGTTTACTTTTTTGCTTCCCAGAGGAGCATAAAGTGAGCGATGGACATAAATGGAAGTTAGAAAAATCCAGCACACAGATTTTGAGAGCAATCTCAAACTTTTTCATGTCAAGGATCCAAAATGGAGTCCAATAGACAACAGACTATGGATGTAGAAGAGGGTCCAGTAGACCACAGACCATGGATGTAGAAGAGGGTCCAGTAGACCACAGACCATGGATATAGAAGAGGTTGTATCCTGTACTTTTGCCCTGCTTGTTAGTAAATAGCCTACAACTCCATTAAATTCTGTTGATATCATGCTACTAGCACTACTAGCTAATAGCACTACTAGCTACTGGCCGATAGCCAGTTGTTTAGGAACAGAGACGTTAATCCATCCACCACGGTACAGGCTTACAGCATACAGCCCATGGGTGTGTTAGAAGATAATAAAAGTGATGAATTACAGACAATATATCCATTATTACAGCTGCATACAGCTAGCAGGAAGCTGGCAGAACTGGATATGTCATATGAGCGTGCAGGGTGGTGAGGTCTGATGCACATTCATTAAGCCAAGGAAAATAACTCTGGATTCAGCTGTTAGTTCATTTTACTACTTTCAGGACATAAAGATTTAAATAAGGGATATTTAAGTGTTCCTACTGGTGAGTTGATTTACCTAAAAAAAAAGGATCCTCTGATTTACAGACGTCTCTTTATACATCCATGGACACAGACTCATTGGTGTTTTCAGTCCAAAATGGCGGCAGCGCTACCACAGCGCCATCTAACATGAAAAAAGCACCAGAGTTTCATCTCTTTGCTTCTAAACTCTTTTTGATATTACTATTCAATTCACTCCATGCAGACAACCTACAACAGACTACATACAGCTTCTGTTTCACAGTGTGCCCTGCTTTTTAGCCTCTGTTCTGAAATGCCTCTTAGGTTAACTGAGCAGGTGTTCATTATTTATACCTTGTGATGAAATGAACTAGACAGAGGGACTAAAAACATGACTGTGCCATAGTTACAGAAATTAGGTGACAAATTAACCACATTAACGCAAGCTTACTAATAACATTACTCAATGGATCTACATCATCGCTACAGTGTTTGGAATTGCTTATTTTCTTCATTCATTATATTACACATGTATTCTGCCCTATACCTCCACACCAGCCTGTTCCCCCAAAAAACTACGTTCCCATACGAACGAAACTGCATTGTGAATTACGTTTCAAAGGAAGCATATTTTCTCCCAGATTACATTTGTTTGAAGTATCACAACTTTATAATAATAACAGTCCACATAGGGAGGAGGTCCGGGGTGGGTCAAACAAACACAGGACTTTCACCCAGGAGACTGCTAGACGTGCCCTGTGTGAAACCAAAACTGTTTAAAACCGTAATCTGGGAGAAAATATTGAAAATGCACATTAGTTGTATGGAGATGTAATTTTGTTAGAGACAGAGTTGGCCACACATGCCTGCCTGGAGATTTGTGACACAACTGCAAAGTCCCTATGTGCACTGCACCTTGTAGTTCGTGCATACCGTCCGCTGAATGAGACTTTTTATTAGCCCTGCGAGTATGAGATACAACTTTTCTAGATTGAGAGGTTCTTGGTCCGATCCCCAGCAATGGCAGGGTTGATTAATTAATCCATGTGGGAAGGTGAAAGAACAGCGCTCTCATTACCACCACTGAGTAGTGCCTTTAACCTTTAACCCCCCAGGTGCTCCAGTGGAGCTGCTCACTGACCGACAGGTTAGACTGTGGTTGTACCAGGTGGGCAGCTTCAGCTGTCAACATGTGAGCAGGACCTTCTTGAAAAAGAGAGCACTGCTCTCAATGAAACGTTTGTGGTTAAATAAAGGTTAAGAAATAGCAGCCAGCTTTGAAGGATAATGTCACACAGAGAGGAAATTAAGAGAAATAAATGACTTTACACTGCTTCTGTGGTCAAAATGTCCTATTCACAAAACAGTCCTTAAAGAGGCATGAATAGAAAAAGTTCAATCGCTGTGAAGAACATTCATCTTCCTCTCTCGTAGCTATGTTTGTATAATGCTAGGCTTTTCCCTCAGGATCTAGTGGAGACCAAACCAGAGCTAAAAGGAGTACTATCTGAAACTAACTCAAGGGCAGGGGTTCCAAA
Source organism: Sebastiscus tertius (assembly GCA_916701665.1). Lineage (NCBI taxonomy): Eukaryota > Metazoa > Chordata > Actinopteri > Perciformes > Sebastidae > Sebastiscus > Sebastiscus tertius. Next base: position 65,279 of record CAKAOH010039186.1, on the reverse strand, counting down.
ATGTGGGTTTGATCCACAAACTTTTGATCATTTATCGTGATCTAGATATGATTATGTTGACGGATGACAGTAAATCATCCTCCAGAAGCTTGTTCACAAAGCTCAGAGCGGACTCTCTGCAGTGTGGTGACACGACAAACCTACGCTAACTACCTGGGTTTGAACTGCGGTGGTGAGTCAGCTAGCTGCTGTCCAGTGATGGAGCCGGCCCTCCCGGCATCGACAGACGCCGCCGGCTCCCGTGCGACTCCGATTGGTTAGATGCTGCTTCTGTGCTGGGTTGAGCAGGCGAGTGGCTCGGCAGGCCCTCTTCTGCTCGGTTGATTGCACTCTGGTGGTGAAGCTCTGACTGACCGATGCTGGGAGGACAGGGACTGTCTTGTGGAGGCGTTGGCTGGAGGAGGTGTTGGCTGTCGACAGATGGGCAGAGTTTGGAGGACTGTTCCTCACAATGTGTGTCCACATCCTGCTATGGAGAGACATACAATAAGGACATAAAGTACGTTTCGGAATCTACGGAAGCCTGTGTGTCTGTGAAGGACGCTTTGACATTTTTCCCAAGTTGCCCCATCACTGAATATGAACCTTGCAAAAAATGTCAAGGAAAGTCTGAATGATGAGGAAAAACAAGACTTCAGATATGAAGTCAGAATTCTGAGACTGAACAGAACATTTTTTTTTACTATCCCATCCTCCTCTGAACATTAAGAGACTGTGCTACTGAAAGGTTTACAGTACCTGTGAGACAGAGGCTAAGCTCTGTGTCCGGACAGGAAGGACTGGTGGATCAAGCCTCCCTGGGAGCCGGGGGTTTAAGGCGGCGAGGGGTGACGGTGAATGAGACACACACTGACTTCCTGTCTGAGCGAGGACAGAGGAGGAAGACTGGGTGGAAGTTGGAGGAAGGGGTGGAGAGGTGGAGGTGTTGGTGGGAAAGTTTGGGGAAGAAAACAGTGTCTGATATGAAGTGTGAAGGGGTGAGGTGTGGATAAGAGGGGGGGAGGCAGTAAGTTGGAGGACAAAATCAAGAGGGTTTGATTCTGGTTCAAGCTGTTGAAGGACTTTATGTTGCTGCTGGGGGTCGGCGGTTGGTGACTTGTCTGTGGGGGAGGCAGCAGTGGGGGACAGGATGGGGGAGGAGGGCGCGTCAGGTGTCGATGTCAGGGTGCTGTAGGAAGGTGGGATCATTGGCATCTGCCTCTGCAGCAGCTGCAAGATGGTCCCGATGTCTACTGACATACGAGACTCCAACCTGGAAAAAACACACACACACACACACAGACACACACACACACACACACACAGCAGTATTGAGATATACCTGACTATACTATACGTCTACAATAGTGCAGCAACCCAGCATAAAAAGTCAGCTAGCTGCTAACCAGTCAACCAAGCTGCTGCATGACATTATCTGCTGCAGATACATCACACTTCACAAGAGCTAGTTCACAGTTCAGAGTTCACACAGATTTAAAGGGACTGTTTGTAACTTCTTACACGTCTAAATCACCCGGGTCGGTGTCCCATGCGCACTCGCGTGTGGCTATGCTGTTCAGACTCAGACTCCAACACAAACTACACGGAAGCACCAAAACCGCAAAGTTCTATCTAGTGAAGCCCGTCTGTTAAACAGTGTTGGCCGTGGTCGGAGTACGCGGGGGAGACCGTAGCTTTGGTCTCCAGGTCCAGAGTCTCTGCTGTACTCTGCTCCTCTGCTCCTCTGCCTGCTTGCCATCACTCAGCTAGCTGTGCCGGTGTCTCCCTCCGGCCACGGTCGGGAGGCTGAAGCAGGAAAAGCCAACACTAGGATCAGCATTGATTCATGGAGAGACCTTCGTCTGGTCAGCTAACATTACTGCCAAGCAGCTGAAATATAGAGTGATATTATGCTTTTAACTGACGTGTGTCGCCTCACTGTGTTGACCGATGCTCGTTCATGTCTATGTAGAGCGAGCACAAGCGTGAGCCCGACGCTGACTTTTTGTGACTTAACGGCCACGGGTGTTGCTGTTAACAAGCATTTCTGATTCTTACAAACAGTCCCTTTAAATGAACTAGTTCACATTCTTAGTTCACAATTCTTAATTTTGAACTAAGTTCACCGTCGTAAATAAATGAACCAGTTCATGTTCATTTCTTCCGTTTTTGCTTTTAAACTGGTGGGATGCCACGGTGTTTAATTAGTCTCTCAGACTTATTTTCAGCATCCAGTTCCACACCAGCAGGCTCAGGGACAGCTTCATACCACAGGCCATCAGACTGCTGAGCTCCTGAGCTCATCACTACATAAATATAAATTATATATATAGATAGATAGATAGATGATAGATGGATAAAATATATATATAGCAGATAGCTAGGCACTGTTTAGATGTAGATGTGAAGTGCACCCCTCTTTGCACTCAGAGTTTAAGCTGTTACAACTGTTTTTCTGGTATTGTGGTATTTGACTTGAATACATACATGTAAAGTTATCATCACTACTGATGAAGCCCTGTTGAGACCAACCTGGTTATCTGTCGCTGCAGCGCCTCCAGTCTCTTCTCTAACTCCACCTTCTGCCTCCGAGAGATGACGGTTGGAGCAGGAGGAGGAGGAGGATGGCTGGAGGGACGATGGGGGGAGGAGGAGGAGGGCAGGTCAACAAGCTGCTGGGGGGGAGGCTGAGGAGGAGGAGGTGAGGGGAGGCTGTGGGAGCAGGGCACCTCCTGGTATCTCTGCTCCTCTTGACTCTCTGAGCCCCAGAACGTAAAGATGTTGGACACTCCTGAGAATGCATCTGGTCCACACACAGAAATACACAGTGAGACACACACGGAGCCGGGCGGAGCTGCCACCACTATACAGTTTTTTGTATTATCCCATGTGCCTTGAATGCATCTTTACACTTGCCTGTTAAAGATTTACGGGTCTTCTCTCTCCTGTCAGTGTCAGGGCACCTCGCAGTGTTTCTGTCAGCAGCACGAAGGACGGAGGTGTGAGCGGGGCCGGTCACCTCTGAACCTTCCTCTTCATCGTCACTGGAGAACACGGGGCCGTATCTACAGAAACAATGAGTTCAGGGCTTCCCTTTGGAAGGAATGATGGATGTTTCTGTAACTCTGTAAGTCCCAGCAATGAAATTTGTAGTGCAGTGCTTGATAAATATATACACAGTGTTATTACCCATCTTGACATAAAAAAATAATTACTAAATAATGTGATTTAATGAAATTTATGGAGCATTTTATCCAAACACCACTTTTCTTCATGTCCCGCAACTGTGGTCTCAACGTTGAGATACGTTAAATGAGCTAATTCAATTATAATATGACATTATTATTATGATTTTTTTTTTTTATCTTAATGCGCCTGTCCCAGTGTCCTTACCGCGACACTGAACAAATACCATTGTAAAAGTTTTCTTCAAAGCCAAACAGATCTAGTTTCCATGGAAACAGAAGTCAGCAGGTGAGCACATGGATGACAGGTTGGGCCGCCCACATAGGTGACCCTCAAGATCCAGAAAAACAAGATGAAGATCACCTTTTCTTCTCAAGTATTTATTGTGTGTCCTTATACCATACAGCTTGAACTACATTTAAAAAATAACTTAATATTACTGTTGAATTCACGTCTATTAGATGCTACGAGTCAAAGCTAACGCAGCACACCTTGCTAAATGCCGTTTATCTACTATATTAGCAAAAATGTAATTTCCTTGGTAAGGACATTAGACATTAGAATTGCAATATCTGTCATAAAACGCAACATGAACACTGATGGTTCAAATTAAAATTCATAAAGGTTGATTTTTTATTTTTTATTTGGGAGAGTCCAAAGTGACCATAGTTGCAGAAACACCCGTATGTTTTATAGGTGGGGAACAAAGCTGCAGGTCTTACAGTGTATGTTTATGATGGTCTCTGTTGTGGCCGGTACGCTGCTCCCAGTTACTGTGTCTTCTTCTACATGTGTAGGCAGCTCTCTGTCTCCCAGCTGAGACGGTGTCACCTGACAGATACACACAAACAGCCACTGTGAGTTGGTGTGATGCCCACTAATGTGTTATCACATTTCTGTGAATGTAACTGTTTGGTTTTAATGTGCTGTATTTCTTTTTCTTTTTGGAAACACTTTCTTTACTTTCTGTATGAGTGATCTGGTGTTTGGACCAAGTTAGTGCAGTCGCTGTAGCACTTTCTCAACAGTGGGTGGCAGCGTGAGGCTGTGATTTGCCCTCATAACAGCAGAGAATTCAGCAAAGGAAGCCATGTCTCCTTGTCTCATCATTTCTTTCCTGTATTTCAGGTTAGTGATGTGTCAAAACCACATTGAACATGCTGTTGTTTGTTAGATAATGCTGAGGAATCATTTTGGTTTAAGTGAGAGAGGAAAAATTAACACACACACACACACACACACACACATACCCTCTCACTACCTACTTCTGTGGGTGGAAGTGGGTTATAAAGCCCTCCAACAGCGAGCTTGCGTCGATGCCGACTTGCAACGGAGTTTTGTGTTCCTCGTGGAACGCGCTCCGTACAAATGTAAGTTCTGTGCAAATACTGTTACAAAAGTAAACTGCTCAAACTAAGAAAGGCATTTAAAGGGACTCTATTTAAGAATCAGAAATTGCTTGTTAACAGAAATTGCTTGTTAACAATCTCCATAAATTGATGCTGATACTGTGTTTTCCTGCTTCAGCCTCCCGACCGTGGTCAGAAGGAACAGGAGAGACACTGGGCGAAGGCGGGGTACACCATGGACAGGTCGCCTCAGGGCTGACACATCGAGACAGTAACCACTCACACTTACATTCACACCTACGGGCAATTTAGAGTCAACAATGAACCCAACCTGCATGTCTTTGGACTGTGGGAGGAAACCGGAGAAAATCCACGCTGACACGAGGAGAACATACAAACTCTTCTTTTTATTCTTAATACTGTGAACCTTTGCTCATCCCCTGCGTTTGATACGAAACCACGGTTACGAAACATTACGTCAGTTTCTGTTGGAGAGAGGGAAGTTCATCCCAGAACTTGCAGCTGTATTTATACTCTACTCCTTAAAGAAGTCTGCTTCATTCAGCTACGAGTGTGACTACAAACGGAGTTCACATCCGTCACGGAGTGGGAGTGATGATGTCTGATCTGATCCACCTTGACTGCAGTGCATCTCTGCAGTTTCTATCTGTCCTCACAAGCTGTGTGTATTTTTGTGAAGTGCTACAGTACCTGTGTGAGTGGAGGAGCGTTTGTCTTTCCTCTGAGATTTGCTGAACCCGTCACAGTCGGAGTCTTCTCCACTCGGAAAACCTACAGCTTCATTATTCGCCTGCAGACAAGGAAGGGAGGGAGAGGGAAGAATCAAGTTCAACATTTCATTCAACATTTTGTATGTTAAACAATCCATGTTAGATAGTGGTCCACTATGGCTGTACAGCTTGACAGAGGATTACATTCAAAATGTGTCTGAAAACAGACTGAAACGGCCCCCCACACACGGCAAAATATATATATCTGACATGTGAATGCCAGATGTCTCCATCTAAATGATTACGCGTCAAATTCAAGACATCTTCAGCGTAGTCATAATTTCCACCTGGTTTCAATAAATAGAGGAGCTCTAGAGTAACATACGTCTCTGAGATTGAAGGTGATCTCCAAGTTGGACCAGAAATATTCACAAAATTCAGGATACATTTCCAGAACCTGCAAACACAAATAAGGGGAAATCAGCATAACATAAAACAAACAAACTGATCCATGTTTAGAGAAAAGGACTCTGCGAATACAGTGAAGTTAGTGATAATGGGTTTATCACATGGACTGACAAACACCTGCTCAGTTATCAGCCATTCATTCACTTCGTCCTCAGAAACTGGATGGTTTTAAGCGGGAAAACATAAAACAACATGTGATACCTCCAGCATGTCCTCCCTGTGTATCTTGTGCAGATCACAGTAGGTCAGAGCTCTGACATCAGCGTTGGATTTTCCTGGCAGAGCATACAGATTGATGGGCTCCCCAAAGATATCATTCTTCCCTGGAGGAGAAAAACACGAGTCAGGATATATGAACATATAGGAATCTTGATGTGTGCATTTATTATTCATGTAAGAGACATTACAGACTCTTCCTGTGGCCACTTGATGGAGCCACTAGCATATATACCTGAGCCTCCTGCATGAACCTACCCAGTATAGCTATCACCACGTCTCCTTTGAGGATCTCTATGGATCCCCTTGAGATGAAGTACAGAGCTGATATCAGGTCTCCAGCATGGACTAGGGTGTCACCAGGGGGAGCGTGGGTGGTCTTAAACCTCATGGCTAAGGCCCTCAGACAGCCCTTTGTGGAACCTATAGACACCATAACAAACACAATGTGTTGGTCTAATGCTACGAGAACATTTGTTTCTTCCTGATCTTTTCTTTAACCAGGTTTCTATACATATTTGACCAGTAGTGGAAGAAGTACTCTGCCCCTGATCTTTTACTTAAAGCTGCAGTGGGTTATTCTTATAAAACGGTCACTATATCCTGACAGTAGTACACAAGACAGGAAATCTGAAAAAATTATGTGCCTCTGTGTCTTCCGGTGCTCCTCACGGCATCTGTAAGATTTCACAGACCGGAGGAAAACAACCAGTCAGAGCTGATCTGAGGTCTGCTGTCCATCTGCTGTCTCTGAGCTGGCTGTTGAACTCTGATGAAACGGTCAAACTATGCAGCGCTGATCAAATATGAATCAATATTCTGTTACGTTAATGCCTATTTCTCCCCTCAAATGTTTTCAGAAACATCTTGTAGTGTACTGTTTAGCTGTAAAATGGGAAAGTTTGCGACCATGTTGAGCTCATAACCTGTGATTGGCCAAAGTCTCCTGTCACGCGCTAGATTTTTTAAACAGAGCCATGAGGAGGTACAGAAGTCTAGTGTTCTCTCAGAACACTTGAATTACAATATGCTGAAAGGTTATTACGGATTTTTTGCCCAATGATGCCAGAAAAATTCTTCCTACTGAAGCTTTAAAGGGTAGCTTTGGTATTTTTTAACCTGGAACCTATATCTTCCCATGTTGTTGTGTTTAAGTGACTGATGGAGACAACAATTTCTGAAATTGGTCCAGTATTGAGGGAGAACGCTGCAGCCGCCTAAACAGGATGTAATGAAATCATTTGGGCACCCTGGCACTTTCAGTTTATGTCCACTAAAAACTGCATGTTTTTAGTTTTCGCCAACCTCCTCCGCCTGAGGTTTCCTACTCCGCCTCTCCCCTGCTCCCAGGCCGCCGTCCGCCTGCGGCCTACCTTTCTCGGAGATGTGAAGGTGAGCTGTATTTTCTAACTTAATGGCTAAACTGAAAGTATTTTGGAAGCTGATATTAAACACATTGCAGGGTCAAACTGTAATTTTTTGTGGAGGGAACGACAAGTAGTTTCTAATGTCTCAGAAAAGGTTTACTTTTTACTGATTTGGTTTACATGTTTAAGTTTAAACAATGTTTAAATTTACTCTACTGTGTTACAGGAAGTTAGTGATACTAACCAACAATGAGTTTCTGTATACTCTTATTAAACACAATAGTATTTGATAAGTGAGGCATAGCGTTAACTACTCTGTTAAGTGAACTACTTTAAGTAAAATGGAATTACTTAAGTTAAAAAAACTTCAAACTTGTATTACAGTACTTGAGTAAATGCACTTTCTTTGCACCATTATGAATATGTGATATCGAATTTAGCTCATAAAAGATCCACTTTTCATGTGTAATAGTATAGTAAAATAGTATTACTGTACCTTTAAAAGCCTTAAAGTTTTGCAGCAGTGACCTGTTGAGGTGGAGACAAATATCTGCCTGGAGACACTCTGGGAAACCTTTTAAAACCTGGTGGAGCAGCAGGGACGGGGGACACAAGGAGAGGACAACCTTGGATTAATACGCAAACTGTAAAAATGATCCCTTAATGAAGTAATCTTACAGTCGTGTTTACATCAGCATGGAATCAGAATAAAGACTTACTGATGTCACCTATCTACACTGACAAACTGGTAGTTGGTGAAGTGTTTCCAGTCCCAGTTGAAATGACACAGTGAGCACGTTTTGGTGCTAACTAGCTGGTGAAAACAATTCTTTTCACAGAGGCTGCTGGACCCCTACTAATCACCCTTTCCTCTCACTCTTTGTGAATTGTATTTTTATACTGATACTGTATATTACATTGCCCTACTGTGTTGTAATATGATTAAAGCTAGGGTTGGTAATCTCCTTCAAAAACATTTTTTGTTACATTTGTTCATATTCTTATTACATCCCGACAGCAATCAATAAATCAAATGCTCTGACAAAAAAATCCTGTCTACCTCTCTACCTGTGCACTCCTTGAGCATCACCAGCTGCTAGCTTGACAGCTGTGAGGACTAACAATAACCATGTTCATTGTTTATGTTCATAATGATCATTTTGGGGGAGTGTCTCTGGAGGGAGGCCTGAAGAGACGGACTGTCAGTGTTGCAGATTTGGCAACTTTCTCTCTAGATTTAGGGATTTTTGGAGCAAATGCTGCTAGCTACTTTCATTGGGAAAGAGTTGGCGACACTGGCCTGGTTTTTACGTTCAATAAGGTTTTAAATCTAGCATACAGTTGCTAGTTTCTCAAGATTATCAATCCTAGCTTTAAATATACATTAATTCAGCTAAAGTAATTTAGGTCCTGAAACTTATTTTCAAGACAGGACTTCAAGATCAGGTAATGCTAAAAATAATAATAATCTTTATTATATAGCTAGTTTCTTAAGAGGTTTACTGGATGCTGCACAAGTAAAAGCATAACAATAAAACCAAAATAAAAGCGCAAGTAAAACAACACAAAATCACACAATAAGAATAAATAAAATGAATATGTATAAAGCGTCTTTGAGTACATTTTGTTATGTATTATTATTACTAACAGCAGACACAGACTTAGCTAACCTAGCAGGACCCACATTAGGCCCTTATTATGTCAGTAGATATAGTGCATTACTAGTGCATATTCCATAAAATTACAATTCATCCAATTACCATAAACCAGTTGCCAAACAATGGATGGAAACATGGATCCTTTTTTGACCATTTCGTCAAAATCAGCATTAATAATTCTAGCTTTGGAAACTTTGGGATCTTAAGCAGAATGTTAGCTGAACAGATACTCCGTTTAGTTAGCAGACAAGCCGACACTGTCTGAGCACACACTAGATTTATGGTGTAAAGAGCCAGTCGTACACAACACAGACAACAGGAAACCATGCCTATTCTGAATAGTTTGCTGAGCTGAGGATTTCAAATATGGCTGACAGAGAAAGTGTGAGATCACCTGAAGGTCTCCCATACTCACAGCATTCATATCTATCCCATTAGTGTATGACCACGCGTGTTGGAAGTATTCTTCCAGCCGCTGTCTCAAAGGGTTGGGGATCTGGTGGAAGCGGATGAACTCTCGAACTCTCATCATCTGGGCGTGGTAGCGTGCCGTACCAGAGTAGAGCCGCTGGATAATGGCTGACACGTTACCGAAAATACTGGCATACATCAGAGCTGGAGAGGAGACCCAAACAGAGACCTCGTATCATTTATCTTTTACTCAAACAAGGAGTTTAATAGTTTCTTGTCTAGTTCATTAAGGCACTGAGAACAAGAAACCAACAAAAACAACCATACAAAAATAAAGGAATTACACAACACAAAGCATGCTGGCATGTATTCCATCAACATTAATGAATGTAAAAAGCTATCACAATTTTTATAACAGGTGCGAGATATAATCTCTTATCTGTTCAATGCAATATTTAAAACTTGCCCGCAGTGATAGACAATCGTAAACGATGGTAGCAATGATAATGATAATCTCAAGCTTTCAGTGTCAAGCAGCGACAACCAAAACTTAACACAGCTCCAATACAGCTGAAAGTGCTGACATGTAAAAGTACCAGCCCGTTCACACAAAAAGGCATTTAAGTGGGTGGGTGGATATGGAGGGGATGGGTCAAACAAACACAGGACTTTTAACCAGGAGACGTGTTCGAGACTGTTGTTGACCGGTGTTTTGTTTTGTCTCGTGATGATTGTCACATGTTTTTTTATCAATGTTTGTGACGTGTTTTCTATATTAGTGTTACATTGTTTCCGTGCATGTTTTACTTAGTTTTCTTACCTATTTTAAGCCCAATCATGATGTTTTCCCTTACCCTAACTAAGTAGTTTTGTTGCCTCAACCTAAGTTAGTGGTTTCCTTGCGTAAACCTAACTGCAGACATTTGGGTAGCGTACTAAATGACACGCAAGAAGGCTAAAATGCATACCCTTGACAGGCGGCATGAGATCGGTTTGGAAAGTAAAAACAGGAACACAGGATTTAAACTAAACTCCAAAGCAGCACTGCTTGGTGCGGCTATCCCCTGCTGTGAGGCTTGACATGGTGTGGTGTGGTTTAAGTGGACCGGGCTCATGGAAAAAACCCTATATGTAAATGTTGGAGCACATCTAATACAATTTTGAAAGTTATTGCAGTAGCTGGGACCACAAAGACCAAAAACTTGCTTCACCAACTTTAGATAAGAAGAAGAAGAACCAGAAGACCCAAAGGTTCTTGGATTGGATTTTGGATTTGACTCTTTAGGTAGATCAGTGTGGAGAATTAGTCCAACGGTCAACTTGTCAGCTCGGCCATTATAACCTGTCACTTCTCACTGTTACTCAGCTGATACACTCACACCCCCCAACTTCCTATTTATTTGGCGAGTTTTTGGTATTACTTCTCCCAGCAGAAACCTTGTTGCTACTTGGATTCTTGGAGGACTTTTTCATCTGAACTATCTGTTGGCCCATTTGTTATAAATGGTCGTTTCCTCGACATAAGTAAACTATAAACTAAACTATGGAAGGATGAAAACCAAACTGCCGTTACTTTAGCTTCACTAGATTTCTTGGCATGGCTAAAAAGTCTTTTTTTTTGTAGAACTCACCGCCAATAAGCATAACGCAGATGGAGAAGATCTTCTCAGAGTTGGTGTTTGGGGAGACGTTGCCGAAGCCGACGCTGGTCAGACTACTGAAGGTGAAGTACAGAGCTGTGACATATTTATCTTTAATGGAAGGACCTGATCCGATGACGGAGTCATTGTACGGCGTCCCGAGCTGCTCACCCAGATTGTCCAACCAGCCGATCCCAGCCGAGGTCGACCGCTCCACGTTACCTATGGCGTACCTGGGGTGAGAAGACACGTAAGATGCTCCGTCTAAACACACTTTGAAAGCTCCAGAATTGTTTTGGTATTTCATAACACAAAGTGTTTTTTAGAAAATGGGAGACCAATAATTTCTGTTATTACTGTATGTAGCTATGATGCAACACAATTACCACAAAGATGTCATCAACAGATTCTTCAGTTATCAATAGTTTCTTCTCCACAATTTATTTCCCCACAAAACTATCACATGCAATAATGAGTACATCACCAGAGCGAATAAATCATACTTGCTCAAATTGGTAATTGTGAGGAATTTCTTGGATCTTTCCTATTACATTTAAAAATGTCAAGCTATAATAAATGCTATCCCTAGTGGAATTCTACAGCTGGCGAAAGGACACTTTAAATGACTGTATGTAACTTTTTACACATATAAATCCTTCTTTATTGCCAATGTGTGAACCGGTTGTAACCTACCCTAAAAAATCAGACCTTCCACGTCATTCTAGATTTCCTCTATTAGCGAAGAAGACACCACTAATTATTTATTTCATGAGTTCTAATATTTAAACAGCATTCCGGAGAAAACCGCAAATCTAACAAACCATATATAAGTTATTTTATATTATGAAAATAAAAGCTAGAAAATACAACTGAATGGTGACATACTAATTTTATCGGGAAAATTTCATATATGCAAGTCAAAATTTTCTAAATCTCTCCCATCCTATTGAATTGTTCTCTACCAAGTCTGTTAAACTATCAATAATAGGAAATGTGTGCATATAATTAGTCTGCTTCAGGAGTTCTTTAAAGAGATTATTTTTGTATATTCTTCTGCATATCAGTGTTGTGTATCTGCTTAACTTCATTATTAGTAATAGTGTTACATGTTTTTATATTTATCCACTATCTACATAGGCTTCGTAACCAAGTGCGTTCAAGTTTGAGTGTGAGTTACAAATACTGAAGTAGAGAAGAGTAGAGTAGTGTACCAGATGCAGGCCAGCCAGTGGGCGATGAGGGCGAAGGTGCACATGAGGAGGAAGAGGACAGCTGCACCGTACTCTGAGTAACGGTCCAACTTCCTGGCTACGCGAACCAATCGCAGTAACCGAGCCGTCTTGAGTAAGCCAATCAGTGTGGTGGTCTGTTAGGAGGAGAAGACAGAGAGCGGCCGTGTGACTATGTGACTGGATACAAAATGTAATATGAGTGAACAGATGATAAAAAACAATATCACATAAATGAGGACTGTTATTGGATCCCAACAGACTTTCCTCCCTACCCTCTCCCTTTTTACCTAAACCTCCATTTCTCACCCCACCCTCATGTATCTTCTTCTTTCCCTCCCTCCACCCTACCTCTCCCTCTCCACCACCCCTAACCACCTCCTCTCCTGAGCGGTAGATGAGGAGGTCAAAGGGAATGGCTGCCACCATGTCGATAAGGAACCACCCTTTGAAGTAGTGGACCGCGATCCGAGAAGAGTGGCTCACCACCTGAGGAGAAGAAACACAAACAGTATATCTAAATAACAGCACACTGTACAAAATCCCACAACTTTGTCAAATGACAATATAGAGTTGGAGTAGAGCTGTCAATCGAATAAAGTATCTAATTGCAATTAATAGCACATTTTTTTGCAACTATCTAATACTCTTATCAACATGGGAGTGGACAAATATTCTGCTTTATGCAAATGTATTTATATATTTATTATTGTAAATCAATGAACAACACAAAACAATGACGTATATTGTCCAGAAACCCTCACAGGTACTACATTTAGCATAAAACAATATGCTCCAATCATAACATGGCAAACTGCAGCCCAACAGGCAACAACAGCTGTCAGTGTGTCAGTGTGCTGACTTGACTATGACTTGCCCCAAACTGCATGTGATTATCATAAAGTGGGCATGTCTGTAAAGTTGAGACTCGTGGGTACCCATAGAACCCATTCATATATCTGGAGGTCAGAGGTCAAGGGACCCCTTTGAAAATGGCCATGCCAGTTTTTCCTCACCAAAATTTAGGGCAAGTTTGGAGCGTTATTTAACCTCCTTCATGAAAAGCTAGTATGACATGGTTGGTACCAATGGATTCATTAGGTTTTCTATATTTGGGATCTTTTCAAGAATTAAGCAACCTCTGTTACCAACTATTTAGTTTAACATAGCATACCTTTTTGTTACCAGTGGAATAGCTTGTTAAGTTAAGTTAAGTTAAGCAATTCTACATTGCATATTTGTGACATTATCGTAATCATGTGCATGTTGCATAACATTTTCTCCAAAAATCACTTTTAAGTATTGAGGAGAAAACAACACAGTACAATTATATTACAAAATAATAATAAAAAAAAAATCAGTGGACATATTTGAAGGTATAAGGCAAAAATGAAACCTCTATTCTTACCATGATCTGATGAGAAGGTCATTTGTTTGACCTTGAAACTACAAAATGATCTCTATAAATGAGCCAGTGGGTCATTGAATTGGTTAATTAGTCACTGTCAGTCATTCACAAACAGAGAAGCTCACCTCGTCATTGGAGTTAACGTATGTGGTCCTGAAGTTGATGATGATGTCAACAATGAACATGATGTCCACTATAAGATCTACCACGTTGAGGGGGGAACAGGAGTAACCACAGGTCTGCATGGCTGCCTCCTCCTGGTCACTAAAGACAAATACATCAATAAATCAATCAGTGGGTTTTACTCCAAGTGAGAATGAAGCATCCACTGAAAAAAAAACACATAAATTACATACACATATTACGTACATTTCATGTCCATTGATGATAATGACTTTTTTTCTAACTATTTTCTTCAAAAATATAACACTAGGGATGGGAATAGAGAACCGTAGTTGTCCGCTTTCTTGGCATCTCTTGCCTACGTGACTATTGATTCCTCGTATTGATGCTCTGTTACGCATGCACAATGACGCACAGGAGCCACAACGGAGAGAAAAATGCGCTCAATAGCATGGCGCTACTAAACCTGAGGGGATGCACCCTATTTTTCCCTGATAAATCTGTGTTAGTAATGTTAGCTGTTATCAGCCGGTGAGCAGCACAGTCTTGACTGGATAAATTACAGAGCTACGAACGTTAACGGAGGTGCCATTGAGTTATTATTGTGAGACGTTCACAGTCTGCTCAGCAAAATGCATATTGGGCGAAGGTAAATTACAATGTCATCATGATGCGTTCAAATGTAATCTCGTAAAATTAAGTTTTTGACGAGAAACTTGAATAAATCCAGTTGTTTGAAGAAGATGTTTTCACAGTAATATAAAATAAATAATATAGAGAGAATTATGACCTGTTTAACTTCCTAACAACTTACCAAGATTTTTTTTTAATCAAAGCAAATATTTAAATTATCATAATCATCTGAATTGTGTGTTTTTATGCAAATAACCACTATAGATGACAATAACAAAGTACAGTACAGTACGTTGTACACTACCCTAACTCCACGGTGTAATTCTAACTTCTAACACTGTAATTTATCATGCATAATGTTTTTTATGTTAAATATATCGAACATTGAATGACATCAGATCTAAAATGTTATTTCTTCATTTAGCTCTTATTTCAAAAGTGGCAGACAAAAAAAAATACTTGTCTGCCACAGTGGCAGCAAGTAAAGAAAGTTCATTTTAGACCCTGTATCCAGGTATATATGGCAGTAGTTGACAGGACACCTTGTGTCACACACTGATCTGAATGAGCTGTCCTGATCATTTCCTTCTCTACTCACAATATCGAACAGTACACTGCTACTATGAACCCTGTCCATACGCTCTCAACAGATTATTGGAAATGTTTGTGTGCTGCTTTTTCTGTGCTCTGCATAATGATCTGACCTATTCAGAACTGTCAAAATCTGTGTGTGATTTATTACAGCGCCTACTAGTGGCCCCAAATCCCCACATTTCATTGCTAATGTTTTGAACTTTAACTGTGACATAAAGTAAATTTAAATAATGAAATATCCAACGTCTGGATAAGGAAAAGAGTGTCATGGTCACTCTTATCTCTCCTGAGATGTTGAGATGTACCTCAATAATGCCCCTCTAACCAAAAGGCATGCAGACGTGACACCATGCCTCAACATTCATCATTAGTTCTAGCAGTAGTTCAGAGGACAGCAGGGGAACCCTTTCATCTTCATAATTAACTCATGCAGGTCAGGTGAGCAACAGTTGTTGTGAGAATTTGCACCAACCTTAGAAGAAATGTAGCAGAATAAGGAGTGAATATGGCTGTATAAATGACTAAGAGCAAAATGACCCAGTCCCACACGGCTTTGAATGGACTGTAGTGAAGGATGGTCCACTTCTGGATCCTGGGGGACTGCAGTTTGTACTCTGGTAACACATCAGCACCCAGAGACATAACCTACAGGAGAGAGAGACAGAGATCTGTTAGTCTGTTCATCCACTCTTTAAGCATTATGTACAGCTGTATGAGGCTACTCTACAGCCCCACAATGTTTTCTATTTTTCTACAATCGTTTATTCAGGTTTTTCCTTCACCTCCGTGTTTGACTGTTGAGGACTGCAGTACCTAGAAATATGCTGTGGGGCAGCACACTGTCAAGTCAAGTCAATTTTATTTGCATAGCCCAAAATCACAAATTGGCAGCCTGCTCCACTCAGACTTAATTACTTTTTTTGCACTACTTTATTCCACTCTTTTGCTATCGTCACATATAATAAACAGACACTTTTGGCACTCTTGCAGCTCACACTGATTTTCTCTGATTCGCCGACTTGACCCGGCGTGATCAAGAGGAGACGACAACAAAGAACACGCCGACCCAAAGACGCGAAGAAGGCATCGAGGGAAACGATCGGCAGTCAGGAACAGGCTGAGGACGCAGGCACAACTAGCCAACGTCCAGTCTCTCTCGAGAAAAAGTTGGATGACCTCAGAGCCAGGTACAAAACTTCTTAATCTGAAAATGCTCCATTCGGAATAAGACCTAATTCACAATATCCAAACGGAGTATGCTGTTTACATGACCTATATCAAATTCATAATATTATCATATTTGGAATAGTAGTGGAATATTAATGTGTATGTAAATGTAGGCAGTATTGCAACACACTGAGCAATGGATAAATAATCATGACAGAGTACATCTCTGAACAGAACAGAACATGTATGTAAACAAGTGTGAGTCTTACCAGCAACTACTTTTATTTCTGTACACATTCTTATCCCTGGTTACTATTTTAGCCCTGCTCACATCTATCAACCTCTGTGTCAGCAAGGTAGACAGCTTAATATATTTTCTCTTTGCTCCTATGACATGACATGAGGACAACTTGAAAGTGGCCAAGGTGACATTTAAAATACAGCTCTTTTTTGTTCTACACCTGCTCTCTCATGATCTCTAACACACCACAGCCTCTATGGGTTGTCTACAGAACTGTGACCTTGTACCTTTACTACTGTGTGTGGGCTCTGATGACAGTGATTCATTACCAGATAAACCATGGAGGATATTTCTAAAAATCCTGTTGAAGTTTCACAGAGCTACAATAGTTTAAGGAATACAACATGTCAACATCAGCACAAGAATAATCTAAAATAAGTTTACCAATATCTGTTGTAACACAAGTTAATTTTTTTAAGGACTTTAAAGACTTAAAATTAGGTAATATTCAATTAAGACATATTTAAAGGTACTTTATATAACTTTTTACACGTATAAATCCTTTTTTATTGCAAATGAGGGGACAGGTTGTAACCTAAACTAAAAAATGAGACCTTCCGCAACTTTCTGTGTTTCCTCTATCAGCCCGCAGACTGCTTTTAATGTAAAGGACTTGAAGGACACCGGGTCAGTGTCCCAGTGGATGTGATGTCATGCGCTTGCGTGTGCTTTCTCTCTTCAGCTCAGCTGAAGAAATAGAGTCCGCTAATGCAAACAAACGACCAGCCTCCACCCGCGCCTCCACCACAACTCAGATTCCAACACAAACTACACAGAAGCACCAAAACCGCAAAGTTATATCTAGTGAAGCCCGTCTTGCAAAACAGCAATATGACTGACGTCGGAGGAAAACTAGTGTTGTGGGAGTGTGTGTGCACAAGCGACAGCGAAACGAGCGAGCAGCGGAGCAGAAGAGTTAGTTTATCTCTGAGAATATCTAGTGAATGTACAGTAGAAGTTTGTGCAGAAATAAATGCTGCAGCTCCTCAAAACCAAAAGAGGTTTTCCCGTGTCTTGTTTCCTGCTGCTGAGTGAAGTGTGTAATGGAATGTAATGATGTCTCTTTATGCAACAGTGGAAAGTTACTGTCTGTGTGCTCTTCGTCTCATGTAGTGGGAAAGTACTGAGTGTTGACTTTTACTGGGACACTGTCTGAGTAAAACAACTCCATATTTGTGCAAAACAACTTTCACAGTCTCTGTTGTAGATTAGTCACATTGTAATAATCTCCTGGGTTGCACTCTTCTGCAGACTTTGTGTGACTCTGTATGACCAGTGCCTCTTCTTGGAAGAATAAAATACAACAAAGACATTTCATCTCTTCGAGATCCTTATTTCAATGTTCATTAGGACTCATCTTTGAATATTGACAGAATTTCCATTACAAGTGACGGGGCTCCGGAGCGAGTAACGTTGTCGTCTCCGACCAAAACTACGGTGTTTCCCTTGAGCCTTCTCACCACGTACGGGGGACTGAAGCAGGAAAAGTTAACACTAGTGTCAACATCAGCTGGGCCTGTATAGACCTTCGTCTGGTCAGCTAACATTACTGCCAAGCAGGTGAACTATAGAGTGATATTGTGGTTTTAGCTGACGTGTGTCTCCTCACTGTTTTGACCGATGCTCGTTCATGTCTATGTAGAGCAAGCACGAGCGCGAGCAACAGGACGCTGACTTACGTTGACTTAACGGCCACAGGTGTCGCTGTTAACAAGAAATTTCTGATTCTTACATTGAGTCCCTTTAAGAAATGTTCTTAACATAAAAAAATCAAACCTTATGAAAATGATCTGGTATTGGGGCTAAATTGGGGCCTGTACTTAATGGAGTTACTGGAAATCTAATTATTGGTGAGAACTGTTGACACAACAGAAAAAGAGCATTCATTATAGATGAATGTTTGCACCTATATGAAAGTGGGTCTGTGGTACATCAACTTAAATACACACATGTACACATGGAGACCCTGGGGAAGGAGCTGTGAACTGTGTAACTAATGAGCAGCATCTGAACTCCTCTGGGACCTAACATGAGCCAGGTGTAGGCCTACACATCGGCAGCACCCAGGGCAAGTAGTCAAGGACTGGGTACCTTGATGGATGGAGGACTGGGAGGTGGAGATGACCCTCTTTGTAGACCCTATTCATGCACATGTCATGATTACGACACGGTGTTAGCATGAGGCTATACAAAGGAAAGACTGGAGGCTAACACGAATCACCTCAGAGTAGTAGGCTATGTTACACATTGAAAATGACATCTTGCTGTGTTGTTGAGTGCCAGAATCAAAGGAGTATGGCTCCTACTTGAGATTTTAATCGCATACCTTTGAGATGACAAACTGTGATTCAAGGGTCCCTTGACATCTGACCTCAAGATATGTGAATGAAAATGGTTTCTATGGGTACCCACGAGTCTCCCCTTTACAGACATTCCCACTTAATGATAATCACATGCAGTTTTTTGTATATTGTATAAATGTGTTATTTTCTCCTATTCTGAAATCTTGTGTTTGAATATTTCTGCATACTGGGGTCCCTAAACAGTCTTGGAATTACATAATTGTGTAACACTGTAAAGCTGAGACTCTTGTGGATCCAATGAACCCAACTGTATTCATGTGTGATGATGTTAGTCCCCATAGGAGACATTTCATTGTAGTGAGACCAGTTTTTGAAACGTGACCTCACTGTATAAAATGACTTGTGGTGACCTCTAGGATAATCACAGCTTCGTGAAACTTTACAACCACAAACTAGAGACCTAGAGCATTCAGAGGATGGATGGCTTTCCTAGCTAGATTGACAATAAGGGTGGTTTCTGAGCAGTCTACACAACAGAAGTGCTTGCCATCCAATCGCCAAAAAAAGACATTCTTTCAGAAATCTCCAAATGTCAAAACATGACTTTTTCTATGGTGTTCCTCAAGGCCTCGGTGTCTTAATGTGGAATTTTGGAGGTATTATTGATTAATCCATGTTAATTTCTGATAAATGACTAGAACAACTTGACACACAGTGCTGAGCAGCATCTCCAATTAATCTTCAGGTTCCCAACTTTCAGATGATGTACACCACTTCTTCATGACATCTACTGTTGACCTGCTTTCTCCCTTAAAGACCCCCTGTACCCTCCTAAAAAAGACAAAAACGGGTCTATTGTGGGTCTCAGAGGGTTAACATTGATCAATTATACGATAAACATGTAATCAATTAATGAATCAACTGCACACACACACACACACACACACACACACACACACACACACACTCACACACAGTTCCACTCACCTCCTGAGCTACTATTGAGGAGATGCGGACAGCTCTATTCACTGTGGTGTTTCTGTGTTCACTGTCCAAACCCGACAGGCCATCCTGAGACGCACTACTGTCCAGAACACTCGACGAAGAAGACATGGTCAACACCTGCTGCGAATGCGATTCAATCCGTCTGTCCTCTCCTCTGTCTGTCCAGCTTTTGTCCTTTGTCTTCATCTTCTTCTTCTTCTCTCCTTCTGTCTCAGATGTTTTACAGTTCATTTCTGTTTGCATGAAGTTGTTTTTACTTTGTGGTTTTATTCAGTTGCTCCTTTTCTCTCTTCGCCACCTTTCACTTTTCTTCTTATCACACCCTCCATTTGTTTGTGCTTCTCAGTCTCCTCTCTCTCCTCTTTTTTAGCTGTCCTTCAACTTTCCTTCACCTTTATCTCAGAGTTTGTCATCCTATACACCCACTTCTTGTTTGCCTTGTGGAGAGCATTGTATCCTTCACCTCATTGCTGTTAGTTCAGTTCAAGTTTGGATCAGTGTTCTTATTTGGAAAAGAAAAGTTAATTCCCTCGATTCACAATAGTTGAACTTATCATAAAGGGTTCTGTTGCTGTGTATCGTTCATATTGACTTTATCCCAAAAGGTTTTTATCACCTTGTCCTGTGATATTTGAGCATATTCCCAAAAAACCTTTACTTTCATATGAGAAATTGGAAGACAATTTAGGTGTACCTTTCTTGAATCTGTACAGTTCTTGTAGCAATGTTGGATCTCACTCCATGGTGCACTCTCAAGGTTTTATATCAAGACATATAACACTCCCGTGGGTCAGTTCACAGCCATACATCGTGAGATTTACCTTCCAGTTCCCTTCAGCACTCCTTCACATCACTCGCGGAATCATTTCAACAAAAGCATCTGGTGTTGCTAAACCTCCCGGTGATGCTCCAAAGACAAGAGTCCAGAGTGTGGAGTGTAAACAAAAGTCGATCCAGAAGTGATCAGTAAGTCCAGTAGTCTTCAGCAGTTGGTTTGACAGAGTAGAAGTTGCAAGTAAAACTCTTCCAGCAGCAGTTGAGGTAGTTCTCTTTGCTTGTTGCAGGACTATTTCAGTTGACAGCTTCCTCTTTCTCTCTCTCTGTCAGATCACTGAGTCAGTTATGTCATCTCTAGACAGACAAAATGTCTCTTCTTTTCTCCCACCTCTCCTTCCTTTTCCTTTTAGTCTGTGATCTCTGGGATATAGCTATAGTAGTACTCCTCAGCACTTTCAGTCCCACACACTGGTCCATGCTGCCTCTCTCATCCCATCACTCCCTCTTTCCCCTCCCCCTTTTGTCCTCCCTTTCTTTCCCCCTCCTCTCTCCACCATCATGTACAGTGATGCTGCATTTACATTCTATAAGACAAATGGTAGATATATTTCACACAAAAAAATGCTGTTGACTTTTTAGGCAGAAAGGTTTCACCTCTCCAACAAGAAGATGCATCAAGTCATTTTGTTACCTCACAACAATGTGCTTGTTTTTGGTTTCTGGTTGAAATAGAAATATTGGGTTTGCTGTAAATCATGACTCAATCATAATCAATCATAAATCAGGGGGAAAGGGGTGCGTTGGCTGAGTTTAAAGGGTAACTTTGGTATTTTTCAACCTGGACCCTATTTGTTATGTTTTTGTGTCTAAATGTCAAATGGGGACAACAATTTCTGAAATTGGTCCAGTATTGAGGGATAATGCTGGAAACAGCAGCTGTGAAACTTAAACTTTATTAGAACCATCATATACCAGCCCAGTTACACAGCAGTTTGTTAAATAGTCACGAAATTTAATGTATTAATTTGTGTACATAGACAGGAATTAAAAAAAAAAGTTGTGATGATCAGCACGAAATCAAATCGAATTGAAGTTGTATGCGAATGTGCAGAGACATTTGAGAAACTGCCGAGCTGTCGTTGAGCAGTCTTGTCTCTTCTGTCAAAGAAAGAGACCTCTGGCATTGCGCTGTGCAGATTTTTAAATGTATTCTAAGGGCGTACCGAAGTACACTTGCGCCATCATCCAAGTGTATTTGTTTATGTTGAGATCAGTTGTTCTAGTGGCAGAGCATTGTAAAATACTTCATTCAAACTTGACAGAAACAAAATAAAACTCACCGGAACCGTCGTCGTTAGTCTTTCCAACAATCACCAACTCTGGTTTGGCTGAAATAAACTCCTATTTCACTGAGTTTGATGTGAAAATATGTCGACTCTACACGTTGATCCATACTCCAGACCACCTTTTAAAGTGGACTCGGGTACGGATCGACAAATTGTGCCCAAGTACGGTACGGAGCGTTCACACTAATCAATCGAACTGGACTTTGGGGACCCAGGCCCGGGTCCTTAATGTGAAAGCACCCTAAGAGCCTGGCCAATAGACTCAAGAACTGCTCGAGATCAATTGTACACAAAGACCAAACATGCTGTGTACCAGGTTGCTCAACATTGGACAGTCTCCACTTATGTTTAGTTAGGGTAAGGGTGGGCTGAGTAGGTCTGTAGAGGTGGAGCGGGGGAGCCCTCTTTCTGGCCATTGAACCATTGCTAGCGTTGCTGCGTAAGAGGTTGCAGGGGGTCAGACTGGAAGAGTTGGGTTTTAATACCTCAGTTTTATTTTTACCCGTATGCGGATGATGTCTGCCCTAGTAGATGATAGGCAGGATGTACAGGCTTTGGAGAGTAGCTTTCAGTTATATGAGATTCAGTTACAGATACTAGATTTTTTCTTTTTCTTTTTTGTTAGAGCATTTGATTTATTGATTGCTGTCGGGATGTAAAGATAATTTCAGCAATTATAAAAAAATGCTTCTAAAATAAATTCTAGCTTTAAGAAAAAGCAAAACCTTCACTGTCAATATGTTTCATTATTTTTCTTACAGTATCCGCTCTCAAAGCACGTTAATCAATCATAAAGCTAATAGGGTTGCAGTATGTAAACGACAGTCCTCGTTGTCAAAGTCCTGTGCTCTGTACGCCCATCTATGCACTCCACTTCACAAGTCCTGAAATGGTTTAAAACTGTTTTTTTCTACTGAACATAATCCAGCAGGCATTACCGTTTCCTCCAAAATGTATTTCGATAAGCAAATGATTGATTTCCATGACTTTATTTTTTTCCTTTATAGTTCAGCTCTTGCGTTCATTTAATGGAGTTTAATAGATAAACTGTTGGATCATTAGTCAAGATTTATCTTTATTTGACTGGCTATACTATATGTACTGTTGCTACTTTGGAAACGTCATGCCTCTTTTCCAGTCAAACGTCCGACAGTTGCTTGACAGTAAATGACAAAAACCCAATGCTGTAGACTCCAGACTTGAATTTGACCTGACTGCCGTGAGCCTCGAGTGACTTGAGACTTAAAACCCTAAGAACTCTTCTTAAAGGTCCCATATTGTGCTCATTTTCAGGTTCATACTTGTATTTTGTGTTTCTAATAGAATAATGTAATAATCAAAAAACACATTATTTTCCTCATACTGTCTGTCTAAATATACCTGTATTCACCCCCTGTCTGAAACACTCCATTTTACTGCATTTCAATGGAATTGCAACGGAATTGCGTTGCTAGGCAACAGTTTGGGTCCATGTTTACTTCCTGTCAGCTGATGACATTCATACACTGCAACAGGAAATAAACTGGGACACATTTTGAATGTTTACGTTTAAAACTGTGTAATGGTCTAAATATTGTATATTTGTGACATCACAAATGGACAGAAATCCAAACGGCTTGTTTCAAACATGCAATTTCTGAATACGGGCTGTGTGTATTTCTCCGTATATTGAGCTTTTTCATAGTTTAAAAATATTTATAAAGCACTTAAACCTGCTTTATAATATACAATACCTGAAAATCTCACTTTGTACAATATGGGACCTTTAAGTATCATGTTTTTAACCCAGGAGAAGTGGCACAATGCCCAACACCCTGAAAGGGGGAATTCACAAAAGGATTGTGCAGGTTTTTGCCTCCGCTACACCTGCACAAAGCAGATAAAAATAAACTGTGCAATTCTCAAAGCATCCACAAAGGGTGAAATGCACCCATAACTAAGCTGCCAAGCAAATACTGTAGCGTCTCAGTGCTCCTGTACTATTTGCACGTATTTAAATTAGGTAATATGGAGACATTTGTCACAAAAATCGTCCCCTTTCTATGAAAATTAGCCTCATTGCAAAATCAGTCCAATTCACAAAGACCAGCGCTGATATCCACACACAGTTACAGTTAGCGTCTTCAGAGAGTTGGTGGAGCTTATTTTAAAGAACCAGGGTTACAGAGTCCCATTGAGTTTCACATGTGGCTGACAGTGATGGTAAACTGTAGTGACGCTGATGGTGTGCATTAACAGGTATTTTTGGACAAGGTCCTCTGCAGAGCCTCAAGCCTCCATATGTGCCCTCCTAATTATAGCTAACAATAGCCTATCCAATCAACACACACACACACACACACACACACACACACACACTCAGGAACAGTGTTAAGGGCAGTCACCTGCATTGTTTCCACAACGACATCATTATCTCTGACCTTGTTCCTTCTCTCTCTCATGGAGGACGAAAGAGAGACAAATGATATCAGAGACGAAGGATCAAACCATTAGCAATCCATTGATCAGCTCCTTATTTTTATCCCGGATGGCTTTCTCATTGTGTGAATAGGAAAAGGGGAAAACAAATAAGGAGGGAAGTAGAAAAAAAAAGAGAAAACTAGAAAAAAAATGTTTCAATTGTTGATCAGTTTGGAAAAGAAATGTAAGTAAAATATAAATTCACTATTTGTTGCAGTTTTATTTCACTATATTACAAGGGCAGCAGATATACTATGAGACATCAGTGGGACATCAAATAAATGCTACAAATACCCAGACTGTCTAAGCAGTACTATGAGAGTATATTACTGTAGGATTCAATTGTCCTCCACAGAATCAGAGGACATGTTATCTAAATGCTCCTGGCCACGGCAAATTAACTGTACGGTTATCAGCGGCTGCCCCCCTCATTAATCATCTAGTCCAGGATCTGCCTCACAACAGAAATGTCTCCCATGTACCTCAGTGCCCTCCAACTGAAATAGCTGAGAGGTCGGGGGACAGTGAGCAAGACGCTGTCCCTTTTACACCTGTCATGGAGCTGGAACATGAATGCTGTGTGATACTCTGTCTCCAATGATCTTTCAAACAACCTCTCTCTCATGGTTTGACCCATTTATTCATTTATTCATATATATATATATATGTGTATATATATATATATATATAGAGAGAGAGAGAGAGAGAGAAATGTAAAAAAAAGGAAACTGTATAACATGAACGTTATTGTAATGTTGCGGTAAGGACATTTAGTAAGAACAAGTGATGACAACCATAACAAATAAATATGTTACAGATTAAAATCTTAATGATTATATGTCATTTTGTGTACCTGTTTATATGTATTACATACTCTGATGGTTAAAATTCATAGAGGTTGATTTTTTTTTTTAATTTGGGAGTCAAAAGTGACCATAGTTGCAGAAACACCTGTGAAGAAGGTGTTGGCATTTTACCTGGTCCTTACATGTCAAAATCATTTCATCACATTTGTATCCTTCAGATTGGCCGAGTTCCTGGCAACGCTGAACATCACTCATACTTAACGATATTATATTGCTTTTCACTTACATTCACACTCTACCACAAAGAATATTATCTGAGTGTAAGACAGATAATAATCCATTTATCAGTCCAAAGGTGAACGGCCTATTTCCTGCAGAGCATGGAGTTCATAATTTACAAGCCAACAGTGTGTGTGTGTGGATGTGTGTGTTCAGCAGAGAGTCTCAAACACATACAGTATTCACACACAGACAGGAACAACCATGAACCATCTTGATTAATCACCTCAACCAGCGGGTCATAAAACAAAAAACAGGAGGAGGAGGAGGAGAAAGGAAGGTGAAGGGGAAATCTGAGAAGGGTAAAGACATGAAGAAAGGAGTTGAATATAGAGAACTAATGTGAGCTGTGGTGTCTGCAGTGTGTGTGCGACTGTGTGACTATAGTGTTGATGGAATGGGCACAGAGCTGGTAAATCAGGGAAACCCTGGTTACACACACGCGCGCACACACGCACGCACACATAGGGTGATGTCACCAACATATCAGTGCAGTTGAGCAAGTAGACTTGGTTGTAAAGATAAGAACAATCATTTGTTTGCCTGTCTATATGTCATGGTTAATTATATCTTAATGTAATGTATTTTTGATTTTCCCAGTAAGAGACACATTTAGTCTGCAGGCTAAACCTCTAACTAAAGGCCAGCTCATCTTAACAGATGCATCAGAAACTGAGGTTGACGCAGACATGTTTGATGAGCTGATAAAGTCGTAAAGTAGCTGGTCTGACCAGCTGGTATCCAACGAGCTGATTCCAGAGCTGTTGTCCAGCCAACCTGGTCAATAGCCTTCTAGCTACTGCAGTGTTGCCAGGCTGGTTCAAAACGTCATTATTAGCGAGAAAGGAATATGAATATTGAAAAGAATGAGAAAAATGTTTGCAATATGACAAACTGGTGCAGAATTTTGTCAAACCACTCTTTATACACTTTCACAATTAATTTAAAATAATTAATTAATTTATGTTTATTACAGATTTGTGACTAGAACAACTTGTCACACAGTGCTGAGCTGCATCGCAAATTAATCTTCAGGTTCCCAGCTTTCAGATGATGTACACCACTTCTATGTGACATCTACTGTTGACCTGCTATCTCCCCCTAGAGACTCCCGGGGGGGGGGGGGGGGGGGGGGGGGGGGGGGGGGGGGGGGGGGGGGGGGGGGGGGGGGGGGGGGGGGGGG
>CAKAOH010039186.1:28045-38640 GCA_916701665.1 Sebastiscus tertius | reverse complement strand
AAAAAAAAGACAAAAACTTGTCTATTGGGTGTCTCAGAGGGGTTATGAAAATATGGAGATCTTTTATGGAGTTTCTAGAGGGAGAGAAATCTGCAGAAGCCTGTTTGCCTTGAATATTTGCTGATATGATAATTTATGTGCATTGTTATTTTATTGAATTACTTTACATATCTCTTTTGTACTTATTAATGTTTGCTATATTACCCTGTCAAAACATAATTAGATAGTGCCTTGACATGAATGTTCTTTAGTGCACCTTACTTAGTTCGTTGAAATACTGGAGGAGTTATGTTGAAAACTCAATAAATACACTTGTTTAAAGAATGCACTTGAGCACACAGACAAAGATTGTAGGCGGCGCTTTTCCATTAGTCATAGCACATTTATGTGAGAGTGACAACTGAAATGTATACACACACACACACACAAACACACACACAACAATAAACAATTGACGGATGGGCGGTGACCCTTAATGGACCACATGCCACCGGAGGGACAGCCGGTCTGTGTAGTTTAGAACAGCATCATTAAGGCACCTCTACTAACCTGGGTGACTTTCTCAGTGACATGGTGTGTTCTGTCCATCAGTTTGCAGGGAGGTCTGATTTCACCAGGAGGTAATGTCACAAAGGCGTCTGTCTTTGTGTCCAGTAGGTTCTGGGTCATCTGCTGCATATGCACAAAGCACACACACAAAACATTGAAAGCAAAAAAAATAAAAAATTTGCTTGATAACATTTACATTTTCCCGTGCATTTAAGTCAGAGAATTTCACCAGTGCAACAAAAAAAGCTTCAATGTGCATATACAGTAACTCTAACATTACCAGCAACCAAAAGATAGTGAGGTCAAAGGTCAGAATTTGTGACAACATAGGAAATATTATTTTAGAGTATCATTCAATGAGAAAAAGGTGATAATGAGATTTTACAGGCTGAAGAGGAGAGGTCAAAAAACACAGGCCACCCACTCAGCTGGCCTCTCTTACTGTCTGAGCAACAACTTGATCATGTTTAACTCTCAAGCAACCCTACATCTTAGACAACAGACCTTTTTACAGCCGACGTCATCAAAAAATATGCCCATATGTTGGCAACAGAAGTGGCATGTTGCCCCAGTCATCCAGATGAGTTGACTTTCAGCCGAAAGCGTCCGTGGTTGCTCTCAGTAACTTACGTGAATGGTCGGCGTAGATAACAAACACAGACGAGTACGTATTGAAAATTGATTGAAGGCTTTTACGAGGACACCTACATATTCTGTTCCTGTTTACCACAGCTGCCGTCACTACGAGCAACTACGACGCATTGTCACCAGTTAACACGGTCACTCGTTAAACCGTAACACCTCTAGCTGCAAGCTAATAAACATGTTGACTAAAACTGGACTCAGGACACGATCCAAAATGTTCCTGTTTTTGTAGCGACAGTTCTAATACTCAATAAACTCAGAACTCTGAGTCCATGACCACAGATAACATAGTTATCATCTTGTATGCTCCTAATTTCTCGCTGGTGTAACATTCAACACATTCTCACTCCCAACTCCTCAAATACCAGCGCTTCGTCAGCGCCCCTCGGCACTGGAAACCGACACACGGGGTACCCCTCTTGCGTTACTTTTGGACGGACCAGGGACGTCGTGTCAATATTGTGATGGAATTTTCCATTAATTCCTCTCTTATTGGTAGAAAGGTCAGAGTGTTTGTCAGAATGTCCCTCTGTTGACATTATTGGGTTAGAGTCCTGTCTAGAGGAGCCACCGTTATCTGTACAGCTGTGTCTGTAGTGGAGACCGTAGAGCCAGTCGCTAGGGCAACCAGGGTCAGAGATGCCAGAGGAATGGAGTAAGTCAAAACATGATAAGGGGTAAGACACTGAGCACCAGGCAGGAAGGGCAGAGTTGTGAGGCCTTCACGCAGAGAGCACCTCAATGTGGAGACCTGACAATTATCCTTGATCAAGCTTCAATAAACCTTCTTTTGTAAGACATCATCAGCTCCGGGCCTCTTCCTTCCTATAAGTTAACTTGTGTATCAATTATTCCATCACAAATATACGCTCATTTCATGCATAGTGTACTTTCAAAATAAACTTCTGTTTTCACAGGAAGTTAGGTTTAGGCAACACAACCACTTAGTTAGGGTTAGGAAACAGTCATGGTTGACGTTAACGTTACTGACTAACGAGACTCAGGGGACTGATGATGCTGTTGAGTCACGTGACTAAAGACTGAATGGATAAAATAAGTCAACGTTACTTTTACTTTCACACGGGACATTCACAGCGGTCTCCTGGTTGAAAGTCTTGTGTTTGTTTGGGAGTGAGAACTGGTTGTAACGTTACACGCTAGGTTTCTTCACCAAATCCGTGTATATATCTGGCCGCTGAATTTTGGGCCACTTGCTAATGTCCTCTACCCACTCAGTAATAAAGTCAGTCAACATCTGTCCACTTGGTTTAGGTTGCATTCGTGATCTTTGGTGGTTAATGCCCTTCCATAGCTTGACCATCTATTGCACTCCGCCATACTTCCGTTGCCAAATTGCATACGCACACTTACGTACGTCATCATAGTTTACAAACTGTAAAAAGGTCTATAGAACCCCAATTTAGGAAGACTGATTTAATACTAAACTGTGTAATGACAAAAACTGTATGTAGAAAATGTAATCTAGGGGAGTCCACTGTGAGAAACGGTGATTCAGATATTAATACTGCCATAATTTGCTGCATTTTGCATGTTGCAATTTTGCAACATTTTATTTTCACAGCTATTTTTTCAGTTCCCTTATATGTTGGAACATCTTGTAAACAGCAGGGTACAGGGTGTGTGTGTGTGTTTCTGTGTGTTACCTGGCTGTTGGTCCGGCAGTGTGAATCAGTGTCTGATGTCCCAGCCGGCCCACTGCTCTTTCTAATGGTTAGCATACCAGCTGAAGGACAGGACAGGACAGGACAGGACAGGACAGGAGACAACTGTTGTTGAATTGGTTCAGTATATCAAAGCCAAATAAAATGGAAACTATAATAAAAAATAAAACTGCTGATTACCACAAGTGGTACTGCCAACAACAGAATGTAGAGTGTGATCAATGTTTTGGGCCTGAAAGCCTCCAGCTTTGAGACTACAGCAGGGTTTCCTCTGCTCACTGTCTAAACAAGCTAAATAGCTTTCACTTCCGACAATTTGTATTCTGGGATGAGTCTGTCAGGCCTTTGATTAAGAATGGTTATTGTTTTATTATTTCATTCACTTATTATATTTGCTTTAAGTTGTAAAATTGTATTACATTTCATTGTTCTTTTATTAATCATTTATTTTATGTATTTCATTTGTATAAGTTTATTCTATTATATTGTTATTTTAATAATAACTTATTTCACTGTATTTAATTTGTATAATGTTTTATAATTGTATTAATTACTTATTTTTTGTATATCATTTGAATTATTTAATTTGATTTTTTTGTTATTTTATTAATCACTTATTTTGTTGTATTTAATTTAAATTATTTTATTTTTTGTTATTTTATTTATCACTTATTTTTTTGTATTTAGTTTATATACATTTATTATATTTTATTGTTATTTTATTAATTATTTATTTTTTGTATTTCATTTGTATAATTTTTTTCTATTCTATTGTTATTTTATTAATTACTTATTTTGTTGTATTTAATTTGAATTATTTAATTTAATTTAATTGTTATTTTATTAATTACTTATTTTATTGTATTTCATTTCAATAAATGTATTCTATTCTATTGTTATTTTATTGATCACTTATTTTATTGTATTTCATTTGTATAATTTTATTCTATTCTATTGTTATTTTATTAATTACTTATTTTGTTGTATTTAATTTGTATACATTTATTCTATTTTATTGTTATTTTATAAATCTAGTTTTTACTTCACACGGTTGTACTACTATTGCTGATATTATAGCTTTAAATTTAATTTTATTACATTCTTATCATTTATTGTCTCATGTGCATTGGTCATATTATTGCCATGGTTACTTCCAGTTTAACACACAATACCTTCTGCACTCATTTCAGAATGGTGGTTAAACCAGAACTAAACATGACATCTTCTATTATTATATAACAGTTATTTTCTATACAAAGAGATTGTTTTTATTATTTCATTCATTTATCTAAGGTTGAAAACCATGAAGGTATTTCTTACATCACGTGACAACATATAAACTGCAGGTCAACAGAACAAGCAGCTAGGCGCACATGTAGAAAACATGTTTGAGCTATAGTGCCCTCTGCTGCTTGGATGAAGACAGATTCACCAGATTCTTTCTTCTCTCTATTAGCTGCTAGAACATTACACAAAGGATACAAAAAGGAAATGATTGTAGGATATATATGTAAAAGCAATACTGTATGTTTATACACATATTACTTCAATAGGTTAGTACTGTGCTTGTTATGGTAGAGTCAGTACCAGTGAGCAGAAGCTCCGATGTTCCTTCTATCTGTACTTTATTTTTAATTGGCTTATTCTGGGACATTTCACGTGGTCATCCCTGGGATTCAGAACAGGTTACTTTGTGATATTCAGGAGATAAGGAGCAAAATGGTTCTCATGTATAGAGAATAATGTAACACAGTCTCACGGCAGTTTGTGAAATAGTCAGGAAATTTAATCTATTTGATTCGTGTACATAGACACAAATTTCCCTTTTTTTCATGAGGCTCAGCACGACTTTCAACGTTTTTTAAGTGTGTTTTCCTACGACTGTCCAGCAACACGTGACGCATGTGTCAATTTCCGCTCCAGTCTTTTCAAAATAAAACTACTTAGTTAGGTTCAGGAAAAGATCGACTTGGTTAGGATTAGGCAACAAACTACTTAGTTAACTTTAGGAAAAAATCATGGTTTGGGTTTAAATAACTCTGGAAGTAACTTAAGTACGGAAGTTACGTGACCAATAAATCAACTATGTCTTTCACACGGGACACAAACACCAGTCTCCTGGTGAAAGTCCTGTGTTTTTAACCCTCCCATTCATCCCGACCTCCTCCCTATAGTACCCTACTTCGCCACTCTCTATACTTCCCGATTCACAATTAAGTGGGTTACATACGAAAAAAAGTGAAATTTGTGTCTATGTACGCGAATCAATACATCACATTTTGTAACTATTTCACAAACTGCTGTGCGACGGGGCTGAAAAATGATCAGTTGACCATTTTGATACATACTGTACGTATATGGTGTAAAGAAAAGTTACAAACTTATTGTCTCATAAAGAATAACTACAGTGTAGAACTTTGGGTGAAGTATAATTTCAACAAAACATATAGATCCCTATGTGCACAGTTACGCTCAGGAACATTACCATTAGCCTTAGAGACTAGGGTGAAATTGAAAATGTGGGACATAAGGGTTGTACGTCTTAGTAAAATAACCTCTATTTATGTTGATTTCTTTCAGCTGGATGACTATGAGTTGAGTTGACTTGAGTTGTGCTGCATGAAGGAAACCTTTTTAGTAGCAGATAATAGTCAAGTCAGCACACTGACACACTGACAGCTGTTGTTGCCTGTTGGGCTGCAGTTTGCCATGTTATGATTGGAGCATATTTTTTATGCTAAATGCAGTACCTGTGAGGGTTTCTGGACAATATCTGTCATTGTTTTGTGTTGTTAATTGATTTCCAATAATAAATATATACACGTATTTGCATAAAGCAGTATATTTGTCCACTCCCATGTTGATAAGAGTATTAAATACTTGACAAATCTCCCTTTAAGGTACATTTTGAACCTTTGAACACAAATGTGTGATTAATTTGCGATTAATCGTGATTAATTATGAGGGTTGGGCACTTTATGTACATGACACGAAAATAAAGAAAACAATCATCAATCATCACTCATCTGTACTGCATATGGTGTATCATTTTTGGTACAAATAACATATTTACAATGTGGGTATTTTAAATGAGCCACCTTTGACCAGAAGAAACATTTTTTAGTTTTAGTAAATTTGTATTAATTTCACTTCTTTTGAAATAATAACACAGCAGTGCTTCTTTTGAAAGACATTTAGATGTTCAGATTGTATATTATAGTCTTAGTTTGGGTTTATTATTGTCAGACAGACTTCTGAACACAGCGTGCTGCATACAGGAGGGGGGGCTGAACTAGGTTTAATGGAGTGTTATGCTCACCAGTACAGCTGTGTCTCAGCTGCAGCCTCTTTTCCCAGTAAGTCTGGCCACTCTTGATGGCATCCACTGAGGAGGAATGTTTTAACTTCCTACAGCTGCTTGAGGGATGCTTGCTGTGGAAAGGACGGTCATCTTCATCTCGGCCTCTTCCTCTCTCCTCTCTCCTAGACACAACGTACATTTGTAAACTGGGCGTCAGACCTCAGAACTTTTTGACACTAAAAAGGAGGTCCAGCCCACAAAACAGTACCAAGAGCATCTGTTTGACCTCCCCCTTCCACCCCACAGATTTTGGTCGCACCCCGATCACAACCAACACAATCACAATAACATTAAACAATAGAAAAATTAAGAAAGTAAATGACCTTGGTGGAGCATGTGAGGAGGCGAGGGGCATTGCCAGTGTTGGAGGTGCTGAGGCTGGAGCCGGGGGCAGGCCTGTGTGGACCTCCCTCCCTCTTCTCCCTCCTCCTCCTCCTCCTCCGGCACTTGTATCCACGAGCAGCCCACACACATCCCCTCCTTCTCTTCTCTTTCTGTCTCCCTCGCTCCTTCTCCTGGCTGCCACCAAGCTCCCCCTCTCTCCTCCTCTTCCCCCTACTCTCATCCGACCCTCCTCCGCCTCTTCCTCCTCCCTTTCTTGGTCCCACAGCAGTAGTCCAGCTGCTGCCTCCTCCAGCTGCTGTCTCTCGGGGAGGGACAGCAGTTTGTCCAGGGCCACGGACTCGTGTCCAAGGGCAGGGAGGTCGAGGCGTGGAGCACCCAGCTCTGTGTCCTGCGACAGGACACCCGTTCCGGGGGTGAGGGAGCGGAGGAGGAGGCGCAGACGCTGACGCCGAGCTGGATAGAGAAATACAGTTTAGAAACACACACCACTGAAGCACTATGAAAACTGAAAGTTTTAAAACCTTAATTATTTCACTTAATACTGATGTTATGCTTGAATATTCTTAAATACACTTGTGTTTAATCAAACTACCATAAAGCGACTGACACAGTTAACCTGGGGAAGCCCAGTTGCCAGGAAAAATTGTTGGTGTTGTATGTTTCTACAACACCAACTATTCGGGGGTTTTTGGAGGGGGTTGGGGGTTTGCCAACGGTCAGAGCAACTGACATAGTATATCGAGCGACTGGCATTGAAAGTTACCTGGTATAACAACGAGTATAACAAACGAAAAAGAGCGGGCGTGTCCAACAAACACAGGACGTTCACCCAGGTGACCGCTGTTTGTGTCCTGTGTGAGACCAAAACTAAATGTTGACTTTATGCTTATTATGTAACGTTGTTTCATAACATTACATAAGAAAGTCCGCTACGGGTGGTTGTTATTTATTTACGCTAGTTACGTCGTTACGGTTGTTACGTTACGTTGTTACGTTACGTTGTTACATTACGTTGTTACATTAGGTTACGTTGACACGCTACATTATCACGCTACGTTGTCACGTTGTCACGTTGTCACGCTGTCACGCTACGTACGCTGTCACGCTACGCTGATGCTTTTTGGCATCATTGGGCAAAAATTCCTTAATGACCTTTCAGCATATTGTAATTCAAGTGTTCTGAGAGAAAACTAGACTCCTCTTTAAAAAATCTAGTCCGTGATGGGAGACTTTGACCAATCACAGGTCATTTCAGAGAGAGAGTGTTCCGATTGGCTGTTTGTTCAACGGAGGCAGCTGTCAATCACTCGCAAACTCCAACCAAACGGTCAAACTAGGCAGCGCTGATCAAATATGAATCAATATTCTGTTAGTGTAATGCTTATTTCTCACCTCAAATATTTTCAGAATCATCTTGTAGTGCACGGTTTAGCTGT
Source organism: Sebastiscus tertius (assembly GCA_916701665.1). Taxonomy (NCBI): domain Eukaryota; kingdom Metazoa; phylum Chordata; class Actinopteri; order Perciformes; family Sebastidae; genus Sebastiscus; species Sebastiscus tertius. The sequence continues at coordinate 30,622 of CAKAOH010039186.1, read as the reverse complement.
AAAATTAGAAAGTTTGCTCCGGCTGGTGGGCGGTGCTTGGTATTTCCTCAACTGATCTCAACATGGCTGACCATTATTTTTTAAATTTGACCTCACTGTATAAAATGACCTGTGGTGACCTCTAGGATAATCACAGCCTCATGAAACTTTACAACCACAAACTAGAGACCTAGGGCGTTCAAATAGTCTTACAGAAATCTCCAAATGTCAAAAGTTTTTGATCCCAAATCACAGCATGACTTTTTCTATGGTGTTCCTCAAGGTCTTGGTGTCTTAATGTGGAATTTTGGAGGGATTATTGATCGTTTTTATCAATTCTCCAGTGGTAAATAATGGTTCAATTTAGCAACAAATCTGTGTAACAAATGGTATCAACTCAAAATCAATCAATTCATTGATTAATAAATTAATTAATTCATGTTTATTTCTGATTTATGACTTGAACAACTTGTCGCATGCTGCTGAGCAGCATCTCAAATGAATCTTCAGGTTCCAGCTTTCAGATGGTGTACACCACTTCCATGTGACATCTACTGTTGACCTGCTATCTCCACATAAAGACAAAAACTGGTCCATGTGGGACTCTACATCTATAACACAAGAGTTGATTTAATACTTAGAATGCAATAATTTTCTATACATAACATGATCAGAGATTCATTTGTAATAAAAGTTTAGTTGACTTTCAAAAAAATAAATAAAATCAATCAAAATCTACCAAGAACATACGTAGATAATTTGGTGTGAGTGTTTAAGAATCAGTGTGTGTGTGTGTCACACCTCAGTATGTGTGAATGAACTGACATCAGTATAAATGAAACATACCCAGGGTCAGCCAGGGGATATTTAGCACTCTGTTGAGCTCTCTGGCTGGGGAGCTGTTGACTGGTTTGGGGTCAGTGGGGAGCTCAAAGTTGAGAATGAACATGATGACCAGGCCGTCTTCATTCTTCACTGGAACCACGTCTATTGCGCAGTGGAAACACACTCCTGCAGCGACAGAGACACACACAAGAGGAGAATGACAGTCCCTTTCCCATTTCACAGGAGATGGGACCACTCTCTGTTTGGGACAGGAAGAAAGAAGGTAGTAGATTCATGTAATTCTGAAGAATTCCTCTGGATGGTGCTACCAGACAGAACGTCTGTGCGTATACACTCATGGACATTTGCATCATTTTAAAACAGTTTATATCTCAGTGTGCTGACGTCTTTTTGAATTTCTGTCAGCCTGCTTCTCCATTATTTAAATATTCCTGATGACGGTCAGTCTACTGATTCACCTGACACTAAAAAGTTTACATATTTTCTAGACAAAAACCTGCTTTATGTACTGTATATTCAATTAAATCAGCCAATCAGTCGCTCCATAGATGTGGGTCAGTAGGGGCCAACTACACCCACTAGTAGGTTTTATCATCTATTCACATGGTAGATCACCGAAAGAAGGTATAAAAGAATATGACAGTGACCTCTAGCGACCGTAGTAATTATGACTGGAGCAGAAGCTGGAGTCAGGCGCTGTAGTCAGTGTGAAACTCCATTAGGGGTGGAGGTTGGGGGTGATGGATAGGAAACAAAACATAGGGCTTACACCCAAAACACATTGCTTTCACCCAGGAGACTGGAGTTTGCATACCGTGTGAAACCAACAATGTGTAGTTGTCTTAGTGTTCGTAGTTATTTTAACTCAAAATATTTTCCCCTAAACTTAACTAGTGTTTTTTTTTGCCTAACCCTAGAAGTTGTAGTTTTGTTGCCTAAACCTAAAAAAGTGAAGCTGTAGTTTTGTTGCCTAAACCTGAAGAAGTTGGGGTTTTGTTGCGTAAACCTAAATAAGTTGTAGTTTTGTTAACCTAAAGAAGCCTTTTTGTTTATGTTCAATACATGATGTTTCATTCAGTTTTACATGTTATAACATGTCGCTTTTACATTTCACTTTCACTTTGACAACGTAGTAGGTGTAGTAGGCCCCTGATGACCCACATGTATGGTTCTTATAGAGACTGATAACATCTATTTAATGGCCTGATAACAGTTGATGTGGGTGATTAAAGTCATAATATTGAACCAGTAGCCTACGAAAGAGTCTTCATGTTGTTGGCAAGGTAGTAGTTTCACTATTGCCCAAGGATCAGACAGTAAAAGAGGGTAGAGTGTGGCCAACCTAATCAAGAGAAAATAAATACAGTAATTAATATCACTTTACAGTGGCCTTCTTAACGCAAGTCATCACATTCATTTTAAATGGCCGTAGGGTGTTTGAGCTGCAGCTGTAGGGGATGCCAAAAAGAAGGTTTGGTTTGCGGTGGAAAGTAGAAACAGATCAGCTTTTGGAGAAACGTTTAGTGTAACATAGGTGTTAGTTTTTGAATCATACAGAAAATGCTACAAACAAACTATTGACAAGATAATAAATGAATGATTTTATGTCATAATTTCTCCTACATATCTTTAATTCAGTTCAAAACAGAAAATGATATGTATATAGACTGTCCATTGTCTTTTATTGAAACAGGATTTAATGCTGGACCAACAGGCAGAGCATGTGTGTGTGTGTGTGTGTGGGGGGGGGGG
>CAKAOH010039186.1:0-27936 GCA_916701665.1 Sebastiscus tertius | reverse complement strand
GGACAGAGACATGAGAGGGGGGTTAGTGTTAGGGTTAGATTGACAGCCAGGATGGATTAACATAGCTACATGCTAACTTATTCTACCCTAATGATATCACAATGACACTGCTGGAAGACCATCTGCTATAGAGCACACACACACACACACACACACACACACACACACACACACACACACACACACACACACACGCATACACACACACATATTTAATAGCCAGGCATGCTTCCAAAATGATAATCCATCGAGACTAAATCTTTAACTGTTCCAACCTTAGGAGGATGGTCTCCAAAATCACATGCTTTGTTGATCCATCCAAAAAGATTTTGCTTCTTTTTTGTTTGCTTCTGACAGACAAAGGTTTGAATTCATGCAGTCACAAGGGTCCTTGTGGTTGCATGAATAGCATTGAAAATTATGAAAAGCATAAACACAGGTCTTTTTAGTCATTTTAACAAATGAACAATGCTGGTGATTTTCTGGTTGGGATAGGTTCTCTCTGCAGCCAGAGAACATCTGCAGAGACTGCGGATTAATCTATTTACACTTCAATTACGTAAATTTATTACACGTCTGTGTCGAATACTCGATTCTGATTGATCAATCAAGGCGTTCTGCGGTCTGTAATTTCTCTATAACAGACCGTTGCTATGGGCGCAGCTCTGATATTGGACTCTGGCGGACTGTTTTTGTGCTAAAATATTGATTTCTTCAGTAAGTAGCCGTGTAATAAGCGGGATAATGTACAGCTAGCAGGTCATTGTTGTGAAAGAATCCTCTTCAGGGTGATGAGAGACCCCACGCAGCATCACCCTGTCGGGGTTTCTTTCACAACAAAGACCGGCTCTCTGTACATTACAATATCCCTTACTTAATTAATGTTACAACATGTTCCTAAGGTTAACCATGGAGAGAATGTGTGTGTGTGTGGCCTGTTTGATGGTTCAGACTTCAGGCTAGAATTAGGTTTAGGTTAGGGTCAGGGTTGGGGTCAGGTATTTAGTTGTGATGGTTAAAGTTAGAGTAAGGGGCTAGGGATTGCATTATGTCAATGAGTGTCCTCACAAAGATAGAAATACAGGGATGTGTGTGTGTGTTGAGGTCATAGTGAAGGTCGGTGCTGGTCTTTAGGGACAGTGAGAGAAATAGGATCATAGTTTTCATTAGAGCATAAGTACCATATCAGCCAAAAGAAATGATAAACAACGGATTAGAGATTAATGGAAAAAGCCAAAAGATTATGCAGTCCTCACACACACACACACACACACACACCCTGCTCTTCTTTCCTGTCATTCTACCACAACCTCCCCTCCAGTTTCTTTCTTCCCTCTCTGCTTCTCTGTATAGAGCATATATCATGAATCACATTGCGGATACCTATTTATTTTCTTATTTCTTTATGTGTGTTTGAACCATCTCAGCAAAGCTGTGTGCTCACAAAGTAGAAACTCCTCTGTAACTTGTGGTTTTTCAGTCAATCTCATCCAGTATGCCACAAGGAATATAATTTATATGATCTTCATACCACCACATCTTCCAGGTGTTACATCTAAAAACATAACGCTCACATTTTGTTCAACATATTACCAGAAAATAGTGTTTCCTGCATCTCTTAAATGATGAGTTCTTGAAAAATCTGTAAATGGTGATGAATTGTCTTGTTTCGTATTTGCACGAAATTGTTTACAACAACAAGGTACCTCTGTCCGTTCACACCATTGGTATACCTGATACCAAAACATGTATCTTAAGTGTATGAGCCAACAATCTCACACTACAGCTGTATTGGACATTTGATGGTTGTCTATGACAAAAAGCTGAACAGATGGACCTGTCCATGTACCAACCAGAGACGATCTTGCATTCACACATACATTGCACAATGGCAACTCTTCCAAACACATCGCAATCTGTTTCGTACAGTCCGCAGCACAGAAGAGGTTGTGGTTGAGAAGGCAGAAAGGGTCAATGACTGTTCAGGAAACAAGAGTGAAGAAGAGAACACTCCTGTATATCCCCCAAAAGGTGCAATGTTGCAAACGACTCCAGCGATTCTTCCAGAAGATATTAGCCATCCAGTACCACACAGAGAGTACCCCAGGCACCTAGTCCCCGATGAAGCCCTTTGTCAGAAATGTGTAGGCATTGTACCACTTAGTGACCCGGTCCTTATCGCAAAGGTAGGTTCTTATATTTATCTGTCTCATGTGTTCATCAGTGATGTTATTGTTCTCCAGAGTGAAAAATATCTTGATGTTGATGTTATTTCTTTTTATGTTTTTCAGAAGTTGCCACTTACTGCGAATACCGCCCGCAATGTGAAATGTGCTACCGCTATCAAAAGTGGAAAAATGGCGTCCACAACTTTGATGATCGAATAATCCTGAGCTTTGCCCTTATGCCTAACGCTGAGAAACTTACTAAAAAAAGAATAAATAATTACTATCAATACTGATATAAGTAACAAGTAAGGGATAATTTACAGCTAGCAGGTCCTTGTTGTAAAAGAAATCGTTGGGCGATAGATGGAGAGGTCTTGCTTTGTGTCGGGGTCCTACATTGCCCTGAAGGGCCGCTAGCTGTACATTATTCTGCTTATTACATGGCAACTTACTTAAAGGGACTCTATGTAAGAATCAGAAATTCAGTCAACAGCGACACCTGTGGCTGTTAAGTCAACGAAAGTCAGCGTCCTGTTGCTCACGCTTGCTCGCTCTACATAGACATGAACGAGCATCGGTCAAAACAGTGAGGCGACACACGTCAGCTAAAACTACAATATCACTCTATATTTCAGCTGCTTGGCAGTAATGTTAGCTGACCAGACGAAGGTCTCTCCATGAATCACTGCTGATCCTAGTGTTGGCTTTTCCTGCTTCATCTCCCCGACCGCGGCCGGAGGGAACAGGGGATACACCGGAGTTTTGGTCGGAGACGATAACGTTTCTCTCTGCGGAGCCCCGTCACTTCACAAGACACGGGAAACTTTGTTGGTCTGGAGGAGCTGCAGAATTTAATTCTGCACAAACCTCCACTGTACATTTACTAGATATTCTCAGAGCTAAACTAACTCTTCTGTAGTGCGTAGTGCGTAGTGTGCGCGCATGAGAGGTGGAGCAAGAGTGTGAGAACGAGCGCGGTGTGTGAGTGAAGGCAAGCAGGCAGAGGAGCGGAGGAGCAGAGTACAGCAGAGACTCCAGCCCTGGAGACCAAAGCTACGGTCTCCCCCGTGTCTTCTGACCGCGGTGGGGGGTCGGAACAGGAAGAGTTAAAACTGTTTTGCAAGACAGGCCTCACTAGATACAACCCCGCGGCTTTGGTGCCCCCGTGCAGTCCGTACCGGAGTCTGAACAGCGTAGTTACAAGCGAGCGAGCATGGGACACCGATCCGCAATGATTTATATGTGTAAGAAGTTACAAACAGTACCTTTAAGAAATCAATAATTTTATACAAAAAACGAACCTAGAGTCCAACATTTTAACTGCGCCCATAGCAACGGTCTGTTATAAAGAAATAGCAGACCGTAGAATGCCTTGATTGGCCAATTGGAATCAAGTATTCACCAAAGCAGTGTAATAAGCACTTGTGACATACATATAGCAGTATTAAATATAGCAAATAATTATGTGTTTTGGCAGTGTATGGTTTCCTACCTGTTTCACTTCATGTACTCTTGCCCTGTGTGGACCTATTCTTTTCTACTCTGTGGAGTTTTCATTTGTTCATCTATCACTCCCTTCTCCCTTCTTTCATGCTATCCCCTTTGCCCCTCCCTTTCTCTCCCTTCATCCTTCGTCCACCCTCTCTCTTCCCACAATTGTTCCCCAATTCTGACACAGTGCTCCATGCCTACTTACATTTCGAAGCTTTGTCAAATCATGAATATAATTATTCATGTGTCTCCTGTGGTGATCACCCACCAGTGGTGATAATGGACCTACAGTACGTAAGAAGGGTGTCTTTCATCTGGCAGCTATATTTTTGTTCACCACAATCACATAATCTTATGTGATTTAGGCGAATTGGACGAAACCATGCAGGTCCACCAGAAACTCCGCGCATAGCAGCAGCAGCTCCTCCTCCGGCCAGGAGCAGAGCTTCGCCTCGCTGCTCCGCCGGTCCCTGCTGAGAGCTTACACCGACACCACGCTGCTAGAGGCCTACGCCGTATTGCTGGGCCCGCTGGAGGGAAGGGAGGCACGGGAGAACTAGAACCAGGACTGAGTGGGGCAGACTGTCAGACCCTGCTGCAGTAAAATGTGAGGTTTTCTATAGGGAATCTGGTGCTCAGAAAGACTATCGCAAAATCAACATAAAAAAAGTTCCTCATAGTAACTTTAAGTGTGTGTAAACTATACGCACAAACCATAGTTTATGGACGTAGTCTCCGTGACGCCACCCATAGGTTTCTGAAGAGATGTTGTGAAAAAATCTGCAGAGCGGTGGATCGTGGGTGGAGCTGAGGCGGGCCGGGTGACGCAGCAGAGCAGACAGCTAGCAAACTGGTACGGCACCCACCTGTCAGTCAAAGCAGCCACACCCTCAATTATGCTGAACTTTAAGCCTTAATATAATTTAAAGAGTTATGTAAGAATTCACCCCCCATACAGTTCAGTCGTGAACAGGAAATTAGCTAAAGAGACTAAACCATTTTTTGTAAGAGCCTGTAAACACGTTTATTTCTGTAATGTGCTGTAAAGTTGGGCATTTTAACATGGGGGTCTGTGGGGATTGACTCCCTTTTGGAACCAGTCTCAAGTGGCCGTTTGAGGAACTGCAGTTCTTGGCACTTCCACGTTGGCTTCATTTCTCTCGGTGTAAACACACTGCATGTTTTGGGGTTAAACTGGTTTCACCAAAGCAGAATAAAGATATCCAGGATAAGAGAGAAAGCAAGGGCTTGACCTAGTCTAGTCAGTTCATCCAGGCTTAATTGGTTTCACGAAGGCCAAGTCAGGCTGAGGGAGGGGCGACTAGGTTGAGCCAGGTGTAAGTAATTCTGATAGATGCGCGTTCACGGCTTTTTTCAACAGACCACGAGATCGATGCAGAAATGGAGAAGAAGTGTTCGGTATACTTTACACCAAGTGAACAACGGCTTCTATTGGAAGCTTATGAGTAAGAAGTAAAGCATATCATATGTAAAAAAGGAAACGTGGCCGCTGTCATAAAACACCGTGAACAAGCGTGGCAGACCGACTGAATGCGTAAGTGGCCCTAAAACCTAACCTCTGCTCTTAACGTTGCCTTAAAAGTGAGCAGCGGAAGTTAATATGTTACTCAGGAAATTTACTAATATGTATTTACACTTCCTATCAATTAATGTTCTTGCAGAACAAACATGACTGGACAAAAGAGGACCTGGCAACAAGTCAAGACTACATATAAAAACATTTTGCAGGCTGGTAAGTGCCTTAATTGTTGATTACAATGTATAAATTAGAAAGTGCCTGCTCACATTTTGTATTGTCTTTATTATTTTAGCAATTAAAAAAAAAAGCTAACATAATGTATTAATCATTGTTATTTATTTCTTTCCCAAGCTCCCAGCAGACAACTGATTATGAAAACTAATCTGAAATTGTGTGCTATGTGAAATAAAATACATACACACACAGAAGTGTTAACATTCATGATCCTTTATGGTTTATGACTACATAAAAGCAATATGTTGTGGCAGAAAACATCAGTTTGCTTTTTCCTTTAACCACTATTCCACTTTCCTGTTGTTTTTTACCACATGGAGTGCAGGTATAGTGTGTGTGTAAGACTCGTAGCCTTCTTTCCAAAATAAATCAAGGGAGAGTATCACCGTTCACTGTAGCTTAGAATTTATTGCAAAATAAACTCAATATGAAAACAAAAGATAGACAGTTGATTTACACTCCAGTTTAACTTTTTGCAGAGTCCATTTATCTGCTGTGGCTGAGTGAGGCTGAGGTCAATGACAGTATCTGCCGTAACCGGTCCACCTATGGAGGGTGCAAACACTTGTAAACACAAACTTGACGAGTTTCACTTATAGTCAACTCAATAAAATAGGTTACATATATAAACTTACTCCTACACAATAAGTCAACTAAAAATAAGTAACATATTGGTCTCTGACCAGTCTGCCATTAATGTTGTCAGGAAACATTGCAGCATTATCCCAGTCCATCTCCAAGGCCACTCTGGCAGCCCTTTCCTTCCTGAGACAGGCAATGTTATGGGGGACAGTGCAGGCAACAACAATAATGTCAAAGGCCCTGTCGGGGGTGATCCTCAGGTGGTGAAGGCACTGGATACGAGTCTTTAAAAGGCTGAATGCCATTTCTATTCTGACCCTTGTTCTTGCATGGGCAAGATTGTAAGTGTGCTGTGCTGCTGGCTGGGGATCTGCGAAGGGAGTGAGAAGAAATGACTGACAGGCATAACCCTCGTCTCCCAGCAACACGCCAGAGAATTCACCTGAGAACACAAAATGTATTCATTACAACTACATCAATAGCAGTCAGTAAAACTTTGACACTATCATAATATCAAAGGTGCTTAATCAATACAATTTTTTGTGGCTTACCTTCTGATAGTCTCTGGCAAATAGTACTGGCACGAAAGATGCGGGAGACATGGACTTAGCCAGGCCACTTTGCCTCTACGTTACTGAATACACAGTCAGCATCACAGATCATCTGAAACAATTAGATGTGTTAAGGTAATTGAATGCTTAAAATTAATTAATGTAGTTAACAGAAACCATTACTCATTCTTACCTGAACATTGATACTGTGGTAGGATTTTCGGTTCACAAAATCCCCTTCATGTGCTCCTGAGGGACGTTTCAGTCTAATGTGGGTGCAGTCCAGCGCACCAATCACATTAGAGAAACCTGTTACACAAAATAATGAGTAGGCCATACTGTGACTGTTCTAAAGTAAAAGTAATCTGAAAATCATGTTACCGGCAATTTTGTAGAAATCTTCTTTAATGTAGCACGTTCTTCTGAGCCGGGGAAGGTGACGAAGATGTGCCAAATTGCCTTTCAAAGCCAAATACACCCGTCTAATGGAGCGGCAAAAATAGTGGCTTTGCTGAGGTTTTCAGCATCTCCTACTGCATATAAGAACATGCCACTTGCAAAAAAGACCATCTGTGGGGTGGTCAGGGCATGGCTCCGTGGTGTGGAATGCTGAATCTTGGGACCCAGCAGTCTCCACAGGTAGCGTTTACCTTCTCCAGAAAATCAGTACCGGACATGTAAGTGCTCGTCCGGAAAAAGCCAACGGGTCCGACCAGTACCAAAACACTCTTTCCCGGCGGAAAGCTCTTCGAAGTATGAGCGCTTCATCATCTACGACGTCTTCTAAAAAAGGGCATGTGTATGCCTTTAGGACTTTATACGTATATTGCCCTCATCACTGACTTAATTGAAAACACCATTGCAATTTAATCAGCCATCATCTCAACAACTGCGGTAGCTTAATATGTTCACCAAAAAACACATTGGTTTCCGATCGGAGTGACTGCTGACTGAACATACTGTATAAGGCACCAGGATAAATCAAGCCTGGCTGTTAGCCTGGTTGGAGCAGGCTAGCTGCACAGAATAAATCTCCATGGTAACTTATGTGTCACTACTTTCGTGAAACCGAGTCAAGGCTAAACTGAGCCAGGATAACTAGAAAAAAAACAGCTTAATCCGTTATCTTGGTTTTGTGAAACAGGCCCCAAGTCTAGTAATGCGGGTGACAGAAGTAGTTTTGTGGCATCCAGCTATAGAGGATACAATTTTGAAAATAAGAATTAAGAAAAAACTACTGTACTGTAGATAACTCCAAAAAAGCTTAAAGACAAAACTGGAAATGTTTGCCCTAAAAGAGCAGATTCAGACATTTTTTAAATAATGTTTCATAAACTAAACGTTGTTTAGTTTTTATGTTTTTCACAACTAAAAAAAAGTTATGACCAACAGTTCTCTAATTATTTTACAAAAGGGACGTGAAGGATGCATCGATAAATTACCGTGCCGTGCGTTGACTCGTCCGGGTGCTCCCCACATAGTCTTTTATGGTCAAACGATTTATGAGGCGAGGCTCAGAGACAATTATGAGTCTCTCAGAGACCCTGATATGGAGAGAGCAGAGAAGAGTATCGGCAACTTGAGAGATGTGCCAGTACGCAAGAAAAAGGGATAGTACGCCAAGGAGTAAAATGAAGAAGTGCCGGTGCTACGTACCGGTGAGTACCGGCCCACTTCGAGCACTGGTCTAATATGTATAACTGGTTAATGGCTGGTACAAAGGCCCTGTCCAGACCTGGTATTAACGTGCATCCCTCAGAGATCGGATCGCAAATGGACAGCTTTAAGAACGTCTGTTCACACCTGGCATTAGAATGCGTCACCACTGACCACTCCGATCTCACTTCCCCGCTCTATATGCTAATAAACACGTAGTAAATACACGGCTGATACAGCAGCTGTTGTGACTTAATATTACATGTAAGTCAGTAGTAATATCCTACATATTCGTGAATTCTGGTACATTGTATTAACATCAAAATAAAAGGTTATTCTATGTGCACTGCTGTTTTTGCCAAAAAACAGGGGGGCACATAGCTCCAGAGAACAGGCGGGCGGTCGGGTGTCAGCTCCGCCCAAAGCAGCAGAACAAAAACAGCGACACATCTCTGACAGTGTGATAATAATGCACTTTGCGTGCTTAGTCTGATAGTCTGTAGTTATGTAGCCTTTTAACAAGATATATCTTAATAAAATACAGTTGTACCGACAGGATACAGTAGAGCACAGAGGCCGTTTCCTGCAGTGAGGCAGACAAGCGTTCACGTCCGCCCGTCTATTCACATGAGGGTGAGGTGATCCCGTGGATCCCAGCTGGACATCAGATGAGTAGGAGGTCCTTAATGTGGCCCAGGACACATTCGCGTACACACTGCTAAAAGAATGTGTTCATATGTGGCCCAGACCACCTCTGAATGTGGTCTGAAGGGTCTGATTTCAATGCCTCCTCAATGCGTCTTGTGATCGGATCACTGTGGACGCATGTTAATACCAGGTCTGAACATGGCCAAATTCTTACATGTCAGGTTTTCATTTCCTCAGATGGATATTACAACCGTGAAACCAAAGAAGGCTGGAAACAAATTGGGGCGATGAACACAGAGAAGAAAAATCAATATATTCAAACACCATTCAATTACCATTCCTTGTAAAGTCTCGTCGCCTCATTTCAGCACGCAACAGTTCATTCATTTTCATTCAAAGCCTAGCGCTCCTGCAGTATCCTGTTTAAATCATCTTTCACTTGTTTGTGAGGAGAAACCAATCCTCTCATCATCATGGTGACCTCAGCAGTCTAATTACATTAATGCAGGGCGAGGAGGCTGTGAAGGTCCCCTTTAACCTTCCTATAATCCCCATATGTTCACTATGTGTTGTATGTAATGTGTATATGTGCATACCATAGCTGAGTACTGGAAATGCCGCCTGTTATTAACGAAGAACCCTGATAATGTGGTCACACAGTCTCTTTTAACAGTCTCCAGTGTGTGTGTGTGTGTGTGTGTGTGTGTGTGTGTGTGCGTGCGTGTGTGCGCGCAGGGAGGTGTAAGTCAAAGAGGTCAACTAAACCAAGGAGACACATTACTGAACTATTATAATAAAGACCCTCGAGGTTTTTGTCTGTATTTGTGTTAAAGAATGGAAAACCCACAGATCCCATTAAGCTCATCAGACAATACACTATTTCAGGCTCTTACGTTCCGGGATGTCAACAGCCTGTGGGCATATTTTACCACAATGTCATCCACATTTGGTCAAATATCGACTAAATGTACAATGTGACAAAAACCTCCAGACACGGTCCACTAATTTAAAAAAGGGTGCTGAAAAGGAATTATATTTTCAAGGACAATAGCCCTATTCTCACAGGACTAGTATTACCTAAGGACCTCTAGTCATTTGTAATAATTGTGGAGGTCACGACAGCATTTTGGGTGCAAATTCAGGAGGCTCATCTCGCTACACAGCATGGAGATTAGGGCTGTATCGAATGCTATTTTTTTTACATTCAAATATGAAAATCATTCATTTAGTTTATCCAAAGAAGCTTCAAATGTGTGTCTTCATATTTTATGATGTTATCACTACAGATGCACCAAACCAACCAATTTTTCCATTACCAAAGATCAGTCTCATATTTTTTAGCCGGTCACATTTACACACTTGTGCCGCATGTTTTACGTCGGCACACAGCGGCAAAGACAGTAACATCACACACACACACACACACACGTTAAGTTCTTCAGTGTGAGTGAAGAAGACATAAAGCTCACAATTTGTCACAACTGCAAGTCCAAAATAAGCCGTGGAGGAACAACTGAATTAAACAGACACTTATTATATTGGAATTCATTCCCATGATGCAGCTCAGAGTAATCACAGTGACAGCACGGAGTCTCTCCCTAACACAGTCCTGCTTATAATGGAGCTAACAGCTCATGTTAACAGCATTTACATTGACTTGCATTATGATGCATTCTAGCTCTGCTCAGTAAAATGAGTATTGGGCAAAAGTAAATTCGTAAAAACGTTATCATGATGCGTTCAAATGTAACCTTGTTAAATGTAGTTTTTGTCGAGAAAGTTGAATAAATCCAGTTGTTTGAAGGAGATGTTTTCACAGCAATATAAAAGAGATATCAGAGTGGGAATTATGACATTTAAATTAGAGCAAGTATATGAATAAATACAAATGTCCTAATCATTTGAATAATGTGTTTTTAATGCAAATAACCACTATAGGTGATGATAACAAAGTAAAAGGATAACATTTAGAATTTTTGACTGTTTACACTGACTTTGGGACTAAATTATTTTTCAGGACAGTGGTGAAAAAAATTTGTCTGGAGTCTTGCTGTCAGTTATAGTTCTTAGAAAGAAAATCAGAATTAGCAAAAATTGGAATCAGCAAAGAAAATTGCAATCACTGCATCTCTAGTTATCACCCTAAAAAATGGGGAAAATATGATTTTGTGTTACTGTGGTTATATAAATGTAATTTATGGTGCTGTTAGATTGCTGACAGACCGCCCCATTAATACAGGTGCATGCAAATGCGAACAAACAGTTTTTGACCGCAGTGAAAATGTTTTTGAAAGGCTATACGCCAACAAATATGGATCGAAGCAGAATATTTTGTTAGATAAAAACCTGTTGTGATTTTGGAAATGATTATTATTGAGACTGTTGCATGCAATGTTTCTGTAAGTTATTGATAATAATAATTTGAGTGTAATGAATGACGCTTAGGGTTATAGTGTGTTGTACTTTACACAAGTGTTAGTAGTAGATATGTGATATCTGAATTTGACTTTCAAATGCCACACCTCCACACCTAGAGTGTAGCCTTGTTTGTTCATATACTTACCCCAAATTCCATAGCCCTACCAATTAAGACACCAACAAGCCCCTGCAAGAAAATAATCAATGTTCTCTTCTATTACAAAGTCAGCAGAAGACCTGTTTATACCAGACAGTAATAATTGACACACGTGTACGGTCCTCTACACTGCCTTAATACTCCCTCTCCTTAGTAAACACAATGGTACACAGTAGGAAACAATGGCAGTTGGCGCTAGCTTCATTTCTTCCTTTTCTTCTGCCAGGTGATATGAATGTTTGTAGATGGGGCTCATTCATCTCTCAGATTCCCTTCAGTTTTGGATGAAATACTGAGTTCTATGAAATATAAGAAAAATGCTCACATATCCACGCTAGTAATCGGCCTAATTCTATTCTTTTTCTTGTAATAGGAAACATTCTGAAAATACAGCGCAGTCTGAGGCACCGAAGAACTAATGATGGTCAGCAAAAATTCCAATTTAGAGTTAAACTAGAAGTGCTGTGTCAGCTACCTCCATTGCTCCTGAATTAGTAATTATCCCGCACAGCCATATCCTCAGTCTGTTAAAGCCATTTACAATTCCGGCCTCCTCGCCTCCTGGCAAAAGCAATAAATCTGGAAATTGTTGAAATATAACATAAACACAATAACAGAGGTGAATGTCAGGAGCTGCTAAATTGACGGATTAAATGTTAATGGGAACTCTCCAATATTGTGCTGCGGCAGAGACACTGAGGGAACGATGATGTTATACCGCAGAACTCGGACTCTCAGACGGGGCTTTTCTCCTCAATTCATTGCTCCTTAATGTACTGTCCAAAATGCAAATAAAAAATAACCAATCAATGTTGTATTATCGACAGTGTCTTCAAATCATTGGCTTTAAAAGAATTAGTCTCTACTCGAAGACATTGCTCTCTCCTTTCATGTCCAGCTGAACACAATCACAGTGCTGGATTTGATCCAAAGCCACTTACAATAAACACATTCAACCTTGTGGGTACAACCCCAATTGCAAAAATCATGCAAGTACATCGACTTCATCAAATGTGCTGATCTACTTCAAGTAGGGATTTCACGAGAAGCGACAGCACCAAGTCGATGCCAAAATTCTGAAAGCGTGACGGTACTCGTTTTTCCACGTCGGGCATGCAATTCTCTCCGCAGCTGACGGGGGCAGCTGGGTGGTGTCCTGGAAAGGGTGCCAACTGGGTACTCTATAGTTCTGCTGGGGGACGTGAACACTAACATGGGCAACGATGGAGAAACCTGGAGGAGGGTGATGGAATGGCCTATCTGATCTGAACCTGAGTGGTGCTTTGTTATTGGACTTCTGTGCTAGTGGTTCATAAGTGTACTTGGTACCAGAACACCCTTGGCCAAAGATGGATGAGGAGTTAAGATTCCGGACAAGCGGAAGATAATGGATGTGTGTATCACTACTCCTGATGTGACCCTTCATACAAATAAAGAATGTAAAGGCCATCCAATATTAGGTCAAAGGTACATTGCACATAAAATGAACTCCGAACATAACAAGCCTAAACAAGGGACGTGCTGCGACAACCCATCAGTGATCACCATTGGTACCAGTAAAAAAAGTCACAATCCTGCAGTCTGTTTCCCTGGACTCGTCTTCATAGACTGTGGACTTCATCTGCAGTGTGGCTGCAATATAACTAAGCTGCTCCCACATTAGACTGTGACACACTTTTTACTGGTCTGAGGTCTAAATTTAGTCTCAAATTAAATCCGTCATTTGATAATTACTACCCTTCATATCTATTCTGTCTCAACATTAACACTGGTGCACAACAAAGAGAACAAGAAAGTTCCTCTGAGAGTGTAGAAAAATACCATTTCAAACAGTTATATTACTATTCTGTTTGTCTACCTTCTTATTGTACAGTTCATAATAAGTATGTTGTATATTGTATATGAACAGCCTGATTTAATTGAGCCACCATGTTGACACTGAGTTACAAAGGTCAACTCATCACCTGATATTAAGATGATGAAGTCAAAGGTATCACAAACTCCGGCTGATAGATCCAAATAAGCCAGAGCTCTGATATAGTCTCCTCCATGTCCTTCTATTTAGTGGGTCAATTTGAAATGACAGATGATGATGGATGTGTTCCTTTAACATAGAAATACATCATTTATCATTCAGTGTGGACTAGTGTCAATGTGTGCGTTAGTGTGTGTCTACGTGTGTGAGGCAGGGGCCAGGAAGAGTGGTGGTAATGGAACAGACCAAAACTCTTCATTTACTGATTTGAAAGGATTTTAAAAATGAGGTGGAAAACTCTGAAAATGTCACTTGGAAAACACAACACACAACATGCCTTTTCATAGGAACTATGTCATGGTAGACAGGAGTCAAATACACAATAAAATAAAGGAACTAAAGCAACACAAAGAGAGATGAACAGAGTTCTCATAAAGAAAACAACTGTACTAGTCATTTGCACAAGTGCCCAAAACAACATATGATTATGTGACACAGGTGATTGCTGTTAATATCACCTCTCCTGATTTCTTTTAACAATGACTACAGTCATTCTATTACCTTAATCAAGTAGTTAATGTGGTGTAACCTAAACAAACCTTATCAGTCATATAATAATATACATTAATATGATTAGGGATGCATTGATACCGATACCAGTATCGGGTCCAATACTGTGCGCATAACCACACGTGTAATCATAACCGTAAAACTACTCCGATACAACCGCACCCGATACCCCTTTACAGCAACGTGACGTTAACCTCTAGTCAGCAGAGCAGGTAGGTGGTTAGCTAGCTTGTCGGGAAGATCGCTAAATAACGCTGCAAAGTTAGGCTAAATTTCGGCAAGGGAAAACTGGTATGGCCATTTTCAAAGGGGTCCCTTGACTTCTGACCTCAAGATATGTGAATGTAAATGGGTTCTATGGGTACCCACGAGTCTCCCCTTTACAGACATGCCCTCTTTATGATAATCACATGCAGTTTGGGGCAAAAACCATGCAAAATGTTCAAAACCGTTCAAATGTGTTATTTTCTCCTATTCTAAAAAGACAAACAATCTCCCCCCCCATCCCGTCTCTCTCTGCCCGCTGAGCACCTGAACGGCTCTCGTTCTTCGCACACAGACAATTAAATCAGCTAAATAAATAACAAACATCACTCAACCCAGGGCGCCTATTGTCTATATTTTAAAGAACCTCTCGCCGGCCTTCCTGCTGTATTACCCATGGCCGTGCAGTTCTGAGGATGAGATCGACATATGCTGCGAGCAGATACAGACATAATGTGGATATGAAACTGTTTTCTATCTATGTATACAGATTTAGATGTATACAGATTTCGGTGGAGACCGGCGGCGTTGAAAAAAGCCTGCCATTTCAAAACTACTCGCTAACTGCTAACGTTACTCGAGTTAAATAGCGGTCCACTTCCGTGTTTTGGTACGGCTGGCTTTCACACCTGATGCAAACCGTATCCGAGTACACATGATCCGTACCCCAGACCACCTTTTCAAGTGGACTCCACTTGACGGTACGGAGCGCCCACACTAATCAATCGAACTGGACTTTGGGGACAAGTGTACTCGGATCCGGGTCTGGGTCCCTAATGTGAAAGCACCCTAAATCTCTACAAACAATGAATGAGTTAATCAATTAAAATGAGAATTGACAGGATCGTACCATCTTTAGTGTAGAGGGAGATCTCCACCTTCCTCTCCTCTGCTCCCAGCAGAGCTTTAGTCATCTGGGCCACCGCTGGTCTCTTAGTGTGAGGTCCATACAGGAAGCTGCAGGTGCAGGGCTTCTGCATGACCTCACCCCGGGTGTAACCACACATCCCACAGAAGGCGTCATTACAGAAGATGATGGCGCAGTTCTCCACCTGTGCGTTGGCGATGATAAACTTTCGATCTGTGGAGGAAGAGGACAGAGAAGAAAGGAGTTGATACCTGAGACTGAAATTATTGGACCTTAAAAAATGGCACCCAAATAGTCTCACTAAATGAAACATCAACACACACCACATGTGCTTTTAGTGCATGTTAGTGCATGTGAGTGTGCTAGGGGTGGGAAAAAAAAGCAGAAGCGTACAGATGCTCTCTGTGAATTCATGCTTTATATTTTATTTCTAGATGAAATTTCTAGATAAATAAATAAATAGAGAGAATTGAAATGACTTTATATACTGCCGGGTATCTTAACCTATAATAATATAATATAATTGATTAATTCATGTATATTACTCATACATACTCAACACAAGTTTACAAGTAAGAAATTCAAGGACTACTAACTAAACTATTAATAAGTTAACAGCTGCATAGGCTATAAGTGATCTTATTGGCTATATTTGTTCTGGATGCTCTAACAAGCCACGATAACAATTTATTAGCCTAATTCTTATTTTGATTATTTCCCTGTTTTAAAAGTAAACAGCTCATTAGATATAATGAGCATAAATATTCCAGCCTTTGGTAAGAAAACAAACAAACAAAAAACACTAGTGTTTCTCCTGCTGTAAACGGAAAAGGTACATTTCATCCCCATACAATAAACTAATAATCCAGGAATATTTAGGTAATAGTATTTTAGTAAATTAAGTGTTTATTAAATGTCTAGTGGTGAAATCAAACGGTTGTGACGGACCCTCTCGGGTCTACTTACTCTGTCCCTCGAACTTGCGGATGATGGTGTCCAGGAAAGTGTTCTGTGGCGCCACATGGCCTCGTCTCACCGGCATGGCTCGGACCCGGTTAGGATGGAACCTCCTTCGGCTCTGCTCGGCTCAAACCCGAGCTCTTCCGATCGGTCTCTCTGTCTCTCTCTTGCGCAGAAGTAGTCTCAGCGGTGTCTGTCTCTCCTGCTGGGCTGCTGGTCAAACTTCAGCACATCCTCTCTCCTCCTCTTTCTCTATCTCCCTCTCTCCTTCAGCACACCCGCCGCCTATAATCTGAATCCCCGCCTCTGATTGGTCCAGGCAACAGGTAAACTACAGCCACTCACTACTGCTACAACTGCTGCCAATTTTACCACATTTCATGCTGCAAACGTATTTATATAGCTCTCTAAATAAGGCATGAACAGGCATGAAATCTGAATATTTTTTTTATTTATAAAAAAAACTATAAACCAATTAAACAGGCTACCATAGAAACAAAGGATAAATTGCAGTTAGATAAGGGGATTGCATCAAAAAGGAAATAGTTTTACTCCGTTCTAGGGTAAGGGTTCAGCCCCTCAGAACTCTAACCCTAGCCCCGTAAACACACATCAGACATCACAGTGGTTTTAAGACAAAGAATACGATTTTTATTTTCACAAATAGCTGTATTTGTGATAATTTAAATAAACAAATGGTAAATAGACTTTTTTATAGCTCCTTTCTAGTCTTCCAACCACTCAAAGCTCTTTACACTACATGTCAGCATTCACCCATTCACACACATTCATACACTGATGGCAGACGCTGTCATGCAAGGAGTCAACCTGCCCATCAGGATCTGATCTAAATACTCATTCACACACCGATAGTTCAGACTTCAGGAGACATTTTGGGGTTCAGTGTCTTGCTCAAGGATACTTCGACATGTGGACTGATGGAGCTGGGGATCTAACCGCGGCCGGGCACATTAAAAAGATTGAGAAAGAGAATTACAGGGGTGAAACAGTATTTCTTTCTTTATTTATTTATTTTTTAAATTATAATCATCATTATTATTATTTAGAGGGCGACCAGCGCCCCCAAGAAGCTGGCGCCCTAGGTGAACAACTATTTGGCTTATGCCTTAATGTCTGTGTAAAGCAAAAATAAATATGCATTCTGGGTTTGTCACACCACAGAAAAATGTGTCACTAACCACCCAGCCAAATATGAATGATTAAATGTATCGGCAAGTATATAAAATTAGCTTTCAAAATCGTGGAAAAATCATCAGTATTCTCTGCTCTGAGACGCTGGGGGCGTGGCGCTGAAGGCGCTGAAACCTGAAACCTCTCTTAAAACATCCATGGCTGAAACCACACCCACAAGCAGGGAAGGTGCAGCCTGTCAGGATTCCCTCAGTAGTGGAGAGCGAAGAGGGAGGAGCCCAGCGCCGAATCGCCGTCCGACGGGCGGATTGGGGAGTTCTTCTGATCGAGGCTCAGCCCGTGGATGGTGTGAGGCCGGTAACGGCCTTCGTCGCTTAGGGACGGCTGATCGGTGTGGGAGGATCCCCTCGCAGGACCTCTCCCCGGCGTTGGCTGGCCCCTGCCGGGCGCATTTCATTTGAGTTGGTCGGTCGGCTTGGAAAGGCTCAGCCGCAAGCTTTACAGCGCCCCCCTGCTGGACAAAATGCTTGCTTTGGTGGTCCTGGTACTGTCAAAGACATTCGTGGCCCTAATACTCCATACTCTGACACCTTGTCATTTTCTTTGTTTTTAAAGACTATTAATTTTTTTTTTTTACAGAAAAAGAATAAATAAAGATAGGACATGGTATGGATTATAAGAATAGTGACATGCATGCCAATGCTCAATGTGGGACTTGAACCATCAACGCTGAGAGTTTGAGTTTCATGCTCAACTGACTGAGCTAGTCGAGTTTTGCAGGCTGTTTGAGTTTCTGTTTTGTCTTTCAAAAAGGTTCAGGTTTGTGAAGACGGGTGGGGTTATGTTAAGGATGGCTCCAGTGCGTCATCGAGCCATGATTTCAGCCTCGCCTAAAAAGTCCTGAACACAAAACTGGTGAAAAACAGTTTAACGGTCTAACTCCACAATCCAGTACTACAGTGTTCACAGTCTTTGCAACATGTTGTCAGTCATTATTTTCCAACATTTATAATGTTTTTAGAAACAAATCTATGAATTTCCTTTACACAGCTTTTAAACCGACCCTGATCTCTCTTTAAACAACAACTGGCTGATCCAACACACTCTACACAGTGGAATACAATACAGCTCACAGGAAGAAACATCTTCATAAGTTACATATAGTGTGGGCTATAATGGCTATGTAGCAGAGCCCTGAATATCATTTAGAGAGAAGAAGGCATGTGTTTGTCATTTAGAGATAGCATTCACTATTGTTCTTATGTCTTGTTCCTGATGTCATTTGGATGTGACAAGTGATGGACGTGGAAAACATCAGATAAATTGTGTGTGGCAGTTTCATGACAGGATTAAGAAAACAAGAAGAGTATAGTAGAAATGGTAGTGGTCACATCAACTGTCCTCTTAGCAGTGTTTGATAATGCTGCTGTATTCCTAATGGAAGGCTGATGTGGGCCAGCTCCTTCTTACTTCAGCCACAAAGTGACATCTACTGGATCAATGTTGTAATGTCAGTTTCTGAGCTGTAAATTCATAAATAATTGGTTAAAGGGACTGTTTGTAACTTTCAGAAATGCTTGTTAACAGCGAGACCTGCAGCCATTAAGTCAACGAAAGTCAGCGTCGGGTTCGCGCTTGTGCTCGCTCTACATAGACATGAACGAAAATCGCTCAACACAGTGAGGCGACACACGTCATCTAAAACCAAAATATCACTCTATATTTCAGCTGCTTGGCAGTAATGTTAGCTGACCAGACGGAGGTCTCTCCATGAATCACTACTGATCCTAGGTAAAACACAGGTAAAAAGCAGGTAAAACACATAGTTATAAAGTAAATAAAACAGGTGATGAGCTGGGTGGGAGGAGTCCCTGAGAATAGTTGATTCACTAGATATTCTCAGAGCTACTAACTCTTCTGCAGTGTGCAGTGAGTGCGCATGAACGCGAGGTGGAGCAAGAACGAGCGCGTTGTGAGTGAAGGCAAGCAGGCAGAGGAGCGGTCTGAACAGCGTAGCCACATGCGAGCGCGCATATGCGAGCGCGCATATGCAAGCGCGCATTGGAAACCGACTTGCTAGATTTATACGTGTAAAAAGTTACAAACAGTCCCTTTAAGTCTGAGTTAAGATAAAGTATAAAGGAAAGAGAAAAACAGATTAAAAAAAAAAGTATTTTATGTGATGAAATGTCCCCATTTTTAGAACTAATATGAAACTGTGTATTTTGAAGCAATAGGTTTGGAGGAATTTTTGAGAATGAATTTCCATGATCAGCTGTGATGATGACTGATGACGGCTTGGATTCTATACCTATGTGTGTTCTAACTCTGATTCCTGATGATGTTAAGCCCTTACTTAGCGCAGATTGATTGTAGGCGATGTACCCAGCTTCAACCAGAACACTTGATACGCATCTCAGGATGAACCTGAACACACACAACAGGTGGGCTGGCTTGCGCTCATTGGGCGCATTTCCTCCGCGGAACTGTGCAGCAACCGGCTCTAGTTTGGCTCAGAAAGGCCCGGGGGTGAAAGTGGCTAACGGGGCCATGGATTGGTGCTCGCTTTGCCTGCTCTCCTTACGTGGAAGGACGGACCCCGGTCTGTGGCGATGGCGGCAACCTACCCGTTTTGAAACACGGAGCCCGTCTCGTTTACCATGCTTTTTGAGTGACTTTTTTGATGTGTCATCACCATTCATATCTATACAGTCAATGTGTTTATGACTACATTGTTTACTAGAGCACTGAGGTGGAAGAAGTACTCAAATATTTTACTTAAGCAAAAGTAATACCACAGTGTAAAAATACTGTTACAAGCAAAAGTTTTGCATTCAAAATGGTATTTAAGTAAAACTACAAATTTACTAGAATCAAAATATAGCCTACTTAAAGTACAAAAAGTAAAAGTACTCATTATGCAGAATGGCCCATTTTATAATAATATATATCATGGTATATAATTGTATTATAATTATTGATGCATTAATGTGCTCATCACTTTAATGTTGCAGCTCGTAAAGGTGGAGCTACTTTTAACTACTTTATATACTTAATTATATACTACTTAATAATATGCCTTTATTTATTAGTTGATTTATATTTTTTATTAAGAATCTGAATCTGTAAAATAGCTAGTAGTAACTAATATTATCAAATAAATGTAAGTAAAAAGTACAATATTTCTCTATGAGATGTTGTGGAGTAAAAGTGGGCTTTAAAGTTACATAAAATGGAAATACTCAAGTAGAGTACACGTACCTCAAAATTATACTTAAGTACAGTACTAGCCTAAATGTACTTTGTTACATTACACCACTGCTACGGCACAAAATTGTTTACAAGAGTATGACGTTTTTCCTAGATCTAGCCTCTTAATTTTGCTCTCAAAGTGCACCAGATTGAAGCATTTAACTTCAAAAGCCAGATGTGAAGCTGGCATTATATAATGGCTGGCAATACGCCATTTCTAGCACCACGCACTCCATGCAGTAGATTGCATCTAACTTGTGCGTGCAGTGTCTGATGGACACAGATGTGCACGACCACATCAACCGGCGTCCAAAGTTTAGTTAGTTGTTAGCTACATTACCTGTAAGCTAACTACACTTACTAGGATAACTAGATTTAGGCAGCAGCCACTGCCGTGAAGGAGGTGGAGCAGCCATGGAGAAGGACTTTCAGTCGGCACCAAGGTGCTTCAGGAAAACCGCCTGGCACCTCAAGAGGGGGAAACGGGGAACCATCCAAGCTGTGTACAGTAAGGATGGGACACTGTTGACCTCAACTGAGGAGGTAATCGGGCGGTGGAAGGAGCACTTCGAGGATCTCCTGAATCCAACTAATATGCCCTCTATTGTAGAGGCAGAGCTGGAAGCTGGTTGGGGGACCATCATCAATTTCCCTGGTGGAAGTCACTGAGGTAGTCAAACAACTCCACAGTGGAAAAGCCCCAGGGATTGATGAGATCCGTCCAGAAATGCTGAAAGCTTTGGCTGTGGAGGGGCTGTCTTGGAAGTCGGTGACAGTGCTTAAGGAGTGGCAGACCGGGGTGGTGGTTCCCCTGTTCAAAAAGGGGAACCAGAGAGTGTGTGCCAATTACAGGGGTATCACACTACTCAGCCTCCCTAGTAAAGTCTACTCCGAGGTGCTGGAAAGGAGGGTTCAGCCGATAGTCGAACCTTGGATCAAAGAGGAACAATGCGAATTCCGTCCTGGCTGTGGAACAACGGACCAGGTCTTCACTCTTGCAAGGATCCTGGAGGGGGCCTGGGAGTATGCCTATCCAGTCTACATGTGTTTTGTGGACTTGGAGAAGGCGTATGACCGGGTCCCCCCCGGGAGATACTGTTGGGTTGCTGAGGGGATATGGGGTGAGGGGGTCACTTCTCAGGGCCATCCAATCTCTGTACGCCCGAGCTGTGTTCGGGTTCTCGGCAGTAAGTCGGACTCGTTTCTGGTGGGGGTTGGCCTCCGCCAGGGCTGCGCTTTGGACAGACGCTTTTCATGGACAGAATATCGAGACACAGTCGGGGGGAGGAGGGTTTTTCAGTTCGGTGTGCTGAGGATCTCTTCGCTGCTTTTTGCAGATGATATGGTCCTGTTGGCATCATCGGTCTGTGACCTCCAGCACTCACTGGATCAGTTCACAGCCGAGTGTGAAGCGGCCAGGATGAGGATCAGTACCTCTAAATCTGAGGCCATGGTTCTCAGCAGGAAACCGAATGATTGCCTACTCCGGGTAGAGAATGAGTCCTTACCCCAAGTGAAGGAGTTCAAGTATCTCGGGGTCTTGTTCGCGAGTGAGGGGACCGTGAGATTGCCCGGAGAATCGAAGCAGCGGGGGCGGTATTGCATTCGCTTTACCAAGACCCAGGACTAGTTGGAGAGATTATATCTGTTGCAACTGTTTCTTTAGTCAATCTGAAACTTGAAAGTGTGAACAAAATTAAAATACATTTTTGTTAAAATTACTTATTCACGATAAGCTCCTACTAATTCTGAAATGCTAACATGTGAAATTCAATAAACACATCTTTAAGAAATAATTAACAAGTAACTTAAACATTTGACGAGTAGAGAATTTGTGATTATATTTCCAAATCCAGGTTGCTGGAAATTACTTGTCTTTTTATCCTTTAGTAAAAAAAAAAAAAAGCTGAATATTCTGATTATTTTTCATGAAAACATGAAATAGTGGAAGAAACATTCAAATATAACTAATAAGATAAGATTATAATACATTTCAAAATATAGGTTCTTGTACTACTTGAGTAAGGAAGATGTGTCATTTCTGGCTACTATGTTTAGATTATGAAAAAGATTTTTTTATTGTGCAACAGAAAGAATATTTTTTCTTCCAGATGTTCAGCAAAATCTTAGTCATATAATTCTGAAAAAACAGCAACACTAAAAAGCACAATAGTATTTAACTAAATTGATTTATTTACATGATTTAAACATATAAATGAGATAACATTTGACCAAAACTAATTTTAATTCAACCTGTTCAGGACAAAAGAGATTCTCATAAACACACCTTGTTAAAAAGCTGATTTGTGTGAGTAACACACACACGCCCTCATAGATAAACTCTGAGGTCAAAGATTTCCTGTAAATGGAGAGGGGAGGAGCCACACTGACCATGTGACGCAGGCAGAGGAGGACAAAGAGGAAACCCTGAAAGTGGAAGTGTTTGGTCAGTATAGACTCAGACTGAAAATTGAAGCAGTGTGAGTTTTAATCCAACATTTTATTACTCTACTGTCAAAGTCTCTGAGTCAGTTTCAGAAATGTTAGAATGAACTCAACAGTTTGATTCTTCTGTGAACACAAAGTCATGACTGGCTGAATAATCCTCATTAAACCTGCTGTAACCCAAGAAAACAAGCAGAGATTTAAAGAGAAGTGACCAGGTGAATGCTAGATGGTTTTATTATACTGTATACCGTGTGTGTGTGTGTGTGTGTGTGTGTGTGTGTGTGTGTGTGTGTTACTTCCTGTTCTCTCAGTTTGCCTGTGACTCTTGAACATACTTGTTTGTCTTGATTCTTGTGTTCTGAGCTCACAGTCCGTGGTACTGTGTTACCTCTCTGACTGACTTCAGATCAGAAGATGAGTGATTGTGTGGAGGAAGAGGAGGACAGAGCAGAGTCTCTAGTCTCTGGCTGTTTGTCTATGAAGAGTGATCAGTCTAAAGGTCATCCTTTACTCTTCAGTAATGAACCTGGACCCTCAGAGTCAAAGTAAGAGAGCTGCTACTAACTCATTTACATGACTAATTTTTCAGCTTCTCTGCCAATGTTATATGTGATTTTGTTTGTATGTTAAAGTTTATACTGAAGTTTATTTGTTAATTAAAATTTAAACTTGTGACACAGACGAAGCTAAATCATTTGTGCCATCTTCCTCTTAGTATCTGTAACAGCTGTCAGTCACCTAGAAAATATGTAATCTAATCTAATCTAATAGGACGGTTGCAAACTTTTAAACCTCCTTATTGTTGACAGTAGTAGTAGTTTGTGTGTTTAGAGCTACTGAAATGGCTTTGTCATCAGAAAATTTAACAAGGATTCATGTGATATGAAAAAAAGTCATTTTGGTGTTTTCAGAGTTCAGTACGGACGGAGAGCAGAGTCTCCAGTACCCAGCTGTCTGTCTATGAAGAGTGATCAGTCTAAAGGTCATCCTCTACTCTTCAGTAATGAACCTGGACCCTCAGAGTCAAAGTAAGAGAGCTGCTACGAACTCATTTATAGGACTCATTTTTAGTTACCTCTGACAATACCATGTTTTCTGTTGATTTTGTGTTTGTATATTCAAATTTCTACACAAACAGACTTCGTCAAATAAATTCTTCCTCTTAGTATCTGTGACAGCTGTCGGTCACCTAGAAAAGATGTAATCTAATCTATTGTTGCAGTAGTTTGTGTGTTTAGAGCTACCTTAATGACCTAAAAAAGAGAATTTATCAAGGATTCATGTGATATGAGTTAAATCATCTTGGTGTTTGCAGAGTTCAGTACGGACAGAGAGCAGAGTCTCCAATACCCAGCTCTCTGTCTATGAAGAGTGACCGGTCCATAGGTGAACCTCTAACCTTCAGTAATGAACCTAGACCCTCAGACACAAAGTAAGAGCTGCTACTAACTCATTTACATGACTCATTTTTCAGCTATCTCTGCCAATGTTTTCTGTTGATTTTGTTTGTATGTTAAAGTTTCTACTGAAGTTTATTTGCTAATTAAAATTTTAACTTTTTGTAACACAGACAAAGCTAAATCATTTGTGCCATCTTCCTCTTAGTATCTGTGACAACTCTCAGTCACCTAGAAAAGATGTAATCTAATCTAGGAAAACGGTTACAAACTTTTAAACCTTGTTATTGTGACAGTAGCAGTGGTTTGTGTGTTTAGAGCTACCTTAATGACCTAAACAAGAGAATTTATCAAGGATTCATGTGATATGAGTTAAATCATCTTGCTGTTTGCAGAGTTCAGTACAGACCGAGAGCAGAGTCTCCAGTACCCAGCTGTCTGTCTATGAAGAGTGAACGGTCCATAGGTGAACCTCTAACCTTCAGTAATGAACCTAGACCCTCAGACACAAAGTAAGAGACTGTTTTTTACTGTAAGCTGACCTGATGGACGATGACGCATTGAGACTAAAAGATTTATATTCCTGATGCAGAACTATTAGTGCAGATACTCTTTCAACCTAAGATGGATCACACACAAACTACTGATGGTATTTCTTTAGCAAAACACCTGAAAACCTCCATTTTACAATTTATCATCAATTTAAATCACCTTTTCATTCAGATCCACTGCAACAGGAAATAAACAGGGACACATTTGGAATGTTTCCGTTTACAACTGTGAAATGGTCTAAAGATCTGCGACTATTCAAAATCTGGAAGAATGTGCTTCAGATGTGTAATTAATTTCTCATATTTGTCCTCAAAATATTTTGTTGGTTTGACTTTTCCTGAAATCAGCTGCTATGACTTACTGGGTGTCATCTTTAATGTTGTTGTTCTTTCACTACATGTGTAAAATATGGTGAAGGAGGTCGAAGGTCCACTTACTAATGATTCAGAGCTTGCAGTTGAAAGCTTTGGACTATTTGTAAGTGGACCTTTGAGCTTAGATTCGCTGCACCACATATTGTTGCTGAAGGTCAAGAACAACCATCTCTGGTGAAAAAGTATCTGCTGACAAAACAAATTGCATGAAATGGTAAAATGTAGATTTGTACCACTTCTGTTTTTTAGAATATTTAAATTTGTGACTTCATTTCATAGTTGACATTAGAAAGTGGCAGAAAACATTGACATTAAAAGGAGAACACCAAGGACACCAGTGTTACATGCTGTGTCTTAGACTGCTAGTCTACCACAATATTTAGTCCACTTCTAACCTCAGTTCAATCACCTCAGTGGTGATACGAATGGAGTGTAGAATTTCAACAACATTTTGAATATAAATAAACATGCTGTCACTTTCTGAATTTATTTTATGTGTTAACAACAAACACTTATAAAACAGGGAAACTGTGTCATACCTTTCTGACTTCTTTCGTCTTCCAGTAGTTATAGTTTATGCAAGTGATGTCCATTGAAACAGAGTATTTCATAAATACAGTCCTAGACTTTTGTTGACCACGTAGAGCACAGATAGAAATAGTAGAGTTACTTAGAGTTAATAGAGATACCTTACTGGTGTGCTGTTCATCACTGTGGAAACTACAAGCTAGCTGCTGCCCAAATCCTGTCATGGATTACTCCGTTCCAATGGACAGCACTGGAATTAACTATAACTATTGGAAAACTAAAGAAGTCAGAAAGGTAAGAGACAGTTTCCCTGTCATAGAAGTGTTTATTGTTAACACATAAAATAGATTCAGAAAGTGACAGCATGTTTATTTATATTGCAAATGTTGCTGAAATTCTATACTCCATTCATATCATCACTGACAGGCAGTCACTGTTTACCGTGATGACGCTGCCACCTTGTGGTTTCACGTGGCGTCCTCTCAATATGTGCGTACATGAGCAAGTTGCAGTTTGTTTATACAGTTATATAGTTTATATAGTTATTTAGCCTCCAAAATAATATTGTTTTAAAAATGGCCGTTGTTCCCCTTTAATAAACAAACTTCAGCCAGATCACTAAATATTTAATAACACAGTCAGATATGAAAAGCAGCTAATTCTTAGTTATTACAGCAGGAGAGTTAAAATAAAGGAAGATCATTTTCATTACAGACTGAATGCTGAATTCAAACAGAAAAGTAACAACACTTTAACTCTTCCCTGTGACCATCTGAGCTTCAGTGTTGGCCAAGTCTTGATATTTTTCAACAACAATCAACAAATCATTTTAGTTATAAAGTAATGTCTCCACAGAGAGAAGAAGAGGAGTCATGCTATTGTGGAGGAGCTGATATCCAGATCCAGATCGATACCTGGACTGCAGAGAGCCAGTCAGACCAGCACTGTACAAAGTAAGACTGTAGATCGGTCTGATGATGTCTTCATGTCTGGAAACAGAACTTGTTGTTTTAATACACTGACTATTGTTGTGACAACCGTTTAAGATCTTCTCCACCATACATATCTGCTCTGGATCAGACACAGACTTTGAACAACAGTCCACATTAGCTTTCCTGCTAAAGTCTCCTTCTCTAACTTACAAACACACATCTTGTCATGCAGAGCGACATGTTGAACAAGCGACCAAACAAACACCCACTGAGGAAAGGTGCACTGCTAACATCAGTTTTCAGGCTACAGTAGAGTGATAATTAGCTATAGTCAGTTGCAGCACATTAAACATCTTAAAAAGTGTTATAATATAATATCTAATATCAACATAAGTTAGTTTAGATGTTTAACAGGGTCCTGTCACTTCAGTTTCTCTGCTAAAGAAAACACTGTCTGCACTCAGCTTGTATATTTCAGATTTCAGCACATTTGTTTACTTTGTCTTTTGCTGTTTTCTCTGCTGCGTTGTGCCAAGCCATGAATACATGCACTTCTACTGCAGGAAAAACCGAGCTAAGCTGTGGTCACATCAGAGGTTTGTTTATTTACTGCTGAAAACTCAACATTTCCTTCTGCTTCACATAATAATCCTCCACCAGTGAGGGGCTTTTATTTTTAAGCAGCCATAAGAAATGCAGTATATCTGTCAACAAGACATGAACATATTCTGCAATACTTGATCAGTTTTAAATATTACAGTGAGGTAGGAACAGCCACAGTGAGCTGTTTAGATGAAGAGCTGCTGGCAAGCAGCTGAGGATTGATTAGCATTTCTGAAGTTTCTCTTTAAAAATATAAATTATTAACAATAAATATAAAAATCACGTTGACGTTTTGACTTCAAGAAGGGATGATGACTTTATAACCTTTACTTCTTTATAGGTTGTTATATTGATGATTTTCATATCGGCAATGGAAATAATAAGTTTCTGTGTTTTGTCTCAAACTTGTCTCTCTCTTTCAGCAGATAGTGGTCTGCAGGAGGTTGTAGATGAACATAAGATCAGCCTGAGGAAGAGATGTGAATGTGTGACTGAAGGAACTGATGAAACAGGAAGTAGAACCCTCCTCAACAGGATCTACACTGAGCTCTACATCACAGAGGGACAGAGTGAAGAGGTTAATACCCAACATGAGGTGAGGCAGCTTGAGACAGCT